>LXGU01000131.1:0-76854 GCA_001640685.1 Catunica adiposa
GGAATACCCGGTGTTGTATGTTCTTTTTTTTGGGGCGCCTCGAAATTCTTGTATTACTCCTCAGGTTGATCTGGATACTTATGCCATATTACTTTTGTTTGACCAATTTTGTTTTGTCAATATATTAATATTTCTTTTTCTCGTTTTTGGGACTTAGATTATGATTGTTTGAGAATTTGTTTTTATACCATAGGGTTCTTCACCATAGGGTTCCTTCTTAGTTTGGGAAGACTTTCCAAAATTTCAAATTGACAAAATACGTTACATAGCGCCAACCAAATATTAAGGGTTTCCACCCTTAGGGTACGCATCGTACTCTATTCTGAGTGGCTGTCGACGTTTTAAAGGATTGAGCTTGTCTTCCCACCTAGGAACCCAATGTAACGTTTTTTAGTTGGCAGCGAAGTGTTATCTGATGGCATAGAGTAATGGGATCTACTAGTAAGAGGATGGTGGGTGGTAGTTACTATTTGGGATGGCATTGTACCAAGCGAACATAGCAGATAGATGTTGGTGAGTGAAATTATCAGAAAAAAAACTATATAAACTTGACACATTGAACAATTATTGCTCTTGCCTACTCTTGCTAGTCAATGCCAGTTCCTTCCTTTATTCTTGGGGTCATTGATTAATTTTTCTTGGTTCTTTCCTGATTTATACGAATCCTGGTCTTATAACAATAAACCGGCCCGGCTCCCATATTCACAAACGAGCCTCAATCCCCGCAAACTCCGACACCCCGCATCACTATTCACTATATTAAAGATGCCCGCTCACCTGATTTACAACGGTAAGGTGTTCCAGTCCTCTGGCCTGGTGAAACCCACTCACAGCTTTGAAACCTGCGTTGCCTACGACTCTACCACTGGCCGCATCCTCCATGTCGGCTCTGAAACTGACTCCGAGATCATTGCCCTCGGCGGCGCCGACAAGTCTGGCTTTGAAACTGCCGTTGATGTCAACGGGAAGTTCATTCTTCCTGGCTTCATTGATGGCCACATGCACCTGTTGACCCTCGGTCAATCTCTTACCAAGCTCTCTCTTGCTGCCTGCGAGAACCTCGAGGATATCCTTGCTACTCTGACCAAGTACGCCGCCGAACACCCTGAGCTCCCCCGCATTCTTGCTGGCCACTGGATGCACCATATGACCGGTAATGGCGCCACTGCTGAAGCTCTCAAAAACGTCGACCCTCTTGGTCGTCCCATCTACATTGAGTCCAAGGACCTTCATTTCCAATGGTGTAATGACGCTGCCCTTGCTGAGATGAAAGTCGCTGATATGCCCGATCCCAAGGGTGGGAAAATCGCCCGTACTGCTGATGGTAAACCCGCCGGCCTTATGAAGGAAAATGCCGTCATGACTATTGTCTGGCCCCACCTTGCCAAGGTTGCCTCTGTCGACGCCAAGGTTGAAGCCCTCACTGCTGCCATTAACGCCTACGTTGCGGCTGGTTACACTGGAATGATTGAGATGGCCATGGATGAAGGCGGTTGGGATGCTGTCCTTGCCTATCGCGAACGTAACGGTGGCAAGCTTCCTGTTCGTTTGGCCGCTTACTGGTGCATCATGCCCCAACCCACCGAGGCCGAGACTCTCGCGCAAATTGACCGCGCCGCTGAGCTGAAAACACAGTTTAAAAAGGCAGACTTCCCTGACTGCCGTGTTACTGGTGTCAAATTCATCTGCGATGGCGTTATCGATGCATGCACCGCTGCTCTCAACCGCCCATATGCCTCCGGAGAAGCTGCCGGGGCTCCCATCTGGACTGCTGAGATGCTTGGTCCCGCCGTCGCCCGCGCTACCGAGAAGGGCCTCCAGGTTGCTCTCCATGCTATTGGCGACCAGACTGTCCATGTCGCCGTCAACGCCATTGCTGAGCACGCCCCTGCGTCTCTGCGTCCTCGTATCGAGCATCTTGAGTTAACCGACCCCAAGGATGTCGCCCGTCTCGGTGCTCTCGGAATCACTGCCTCTATCCACCCCGTCCATGCAGACCCTGCGATCCTTAGACAATGGCCCCGCCTGCTCGGTAAGCACAGATGTGGCCGGGCTTTTGCCTATCCCGAGTTTGCTGACGCTGGATCCGTACTTGCCATTGGTTCTGACTCCCCAAGTGCCCCACTTGCCCCTTTGCCGAACTTATATACGGCGACGACAAGACGGTCAGCAAGAGAACCGGAGTGTACAGAGGCCGTGAATCCGCATTTTGCATTGGAGTTGGCGCAGGCTGTGACGGCGGCGACGGCGGGGACGGCATACTCGGTGTTTGACGAGGATGTTGCGGGCTCCCTAAAGAAAGGGTATCGGGCAGATATGGTTGTAGTGGATATGCAGTGGGAGGCGGGTAAGTTGTTGCAAGCCAAGGTGCTGGAGACATATCTGGGCGGGGAGAGGACTTTCAAGGCGGAATAGATGATAGTATGCGGGGATATAAAATTCATTGACAATTTGCTATAATATTTGCGTGTAGAACTATGGACTATTATTATCGGTTCGAGTTTATATATTGCGTAATATTAATTGGCGAGTAGCCTGACATATATACAAGACCAACATCAAGATTGAACCAAGGCGGCTGACTTAGCAGGACGTGGCCGAAGTCTTACTGACAGTGTTTTGCTTGTACATCCCACTCTTGTCCCCCATACACTCTGCCACAGTGACGATTTTAATTCCCTTACTCTTGGCCCAGTTGATGATCCACGGAGTCAACACCCTGACCGTGTCTTTGTACGTCTCGTGCATCAACGGGATATTTCCCGCACTCGAGCTTGAGGCACCAGAAGCGCTGAAGATCGCCTCGCTTTGCGCAGCAGTCTTGCCATTCCAGTCCTGGGAGTCAATGCTGTCGGTGATGGCCACATAGCCAAGTTTAGAGAGCGCGGAGAGGACGTTGTTGGAGGTGGCGAGGTACGGAGGGCGCATGTAGCGAGGGGTGACGCCGATGATGTTGACGAAGGCTTGTTCAAGGCGGGTCATCTGGGAAGTAACATCGGAGGAGGAAAGGGAGCCGAAGTTGGAAGGGTGGGACCTGGTGACTGTTAGTTGATGTGTTGTGTGAGATTGGATGTTGTGAATGGCGAAGAGATACATACCAGGTGTGGGAGGCGACTTGGTGGCCACCGTTGTAGGCCTTCTTGACAACAGCTGCTTGGTTGTAGATGCAGCCATACAGAGTCCCCGTGTAGAAAAATGTACCCTTGACTCCAGATTTATCCAGAAGGTCAATTAGTTCACTGGCATACTGACCAGGGCCATCGTCATAAGCCAGGGCGATAGTCCCGGGAGTTGAGCACTTATTGTAGACCGTGCCGGCGGCCGCCCGATTGAACAGAGCAATAGGGTCCTCTGCGGTAGACACAGCCTCCGTCAGAGCAAGAGCCTCCGAGGGCATCGGTATGGCAACAGCCAAGCTAGCAAAAGAAACGAGGACTAAGGTTTGAACTTTCATGGTGAGATGATAAAGAATGGAATCGTGCCGGTGAAGAAAAGCGGGGAATTATGTCTCAATGGGAACATCGGCGGCATCGAGACTTTATACTTGTTTCTTGCTTTATGATCCCCTTTTCCGTGTGAGGAGCTAACACGCCACAACATCCACCAGGATTTAGAATTTCCCAGCCTGTCGAGTTAGTTCCGGAAAGCCTAGTGGCAGGTTGGGTCAGAGTGTTGAAATGATGCACGGTCAAATTAGTATCGAGATTAGCACTTCATGAGGCGAAGCTAGTTTGAAAAATGCATCGGAAAACTGTGAGTATTCGGCGATGGTTGGAATTTTGCTCTAGGGTAGATTGATGGTTATGTTAAACCTCAATGATATGTTCGTGATAACTAAAATTATAAGGCCTAGCCTGTTAAGCTTGATTGGCGGACCAACCTTGAATCCATCATGAACATTAATTGGATCTTTTGTACTATACCGATGATCTTCACATGCTTTCGAGACGTTGCACGCAAATCCTTTTCCGATCCCGTCGATTACCCGCCCCAATCGCTGTATTGGTCATCCCCGTCTGCCGCCCTCCAAAACGCTCCTTAAAATCTCCGACCATCCTCCCATTAAACAGTCCACATCCGCCTCCAAAACGTCCAATACTCCCCTGACCTTCCCCCAAACTCTCCTCGTTTCAACATCATCCCCCTCGTCTGTTACTGCATACAATATGGCCTGCCCGACTGCATGGCCCAGTGTCCACAACACAGGATATATTGGGGCCATATTCTCCGAGTATCCTGCCACTGGATTCCGGTCGACTAATACCCCGAACATTTGCTGATGGCGAATCAACTTGAGCATGTTTTCGGCCATCGTCACTGCTACCGACCGGGGGCTTCCACCGGGTGTCGGCCAGAGAAGTGATAGGATGAAGAGACCATGGGAGTAGTGGAGTTCTCCCCAAGCAGCGAGGACTTCGCGGATAGGCGAGCAGGGGAGAAGAGGAGTGGTCAGTTCTTTCCAGTGGACGTACCAGTCGTCGAGGATGATCCGTATTGTTTGGGATTTGCCGGGTAGGTCCAGGGGGCTGTCGGGATGGGCCGTGATTTGGAGGAGGGTGGAGTGGATTTGCATATTAAGCAAAGAAATGAGGTATGTGGCAATGGAGACTTTGTGGGTGAGTGTGTTGTAGGCAGGTTTGGTTAAAGCCTGGCGGATTCAATTAGTGATTAAGATGCTAGGATATGATTGGCTGAGACTTACACCACGAAGATCGTCTCCAATACATAGAAGAGAAGGACGCCCATAGGCAATCGATACTTGACTACATCAGCGTTAGTTATTTAGCGAATGATCGTCACCAAGTTAGAGAACAGACCTTTCTAATGAATACAATGTCCTTGTCAAAATATTGAATAAGGCATCATCCCGGTCTTCGTCCATTGATGGCCGATGCGATAAATCAAAAAACAACCTCACACAAAATCCCAGATGCCTCCAAACATCACCATCCTTGGGACTTAACATTAAGTACACCGAAACCAGCAACATCTTTTGGAACAATCTGATATTGTCTCGTCTGGACCCATGCTCACACCTATTCTCCATCCGGCTTATTGCTCTAGTAAAATGACTCCGCGCTCTGACACCGAGGTCCGGCGAACTCTTTTTTCCGACTAACATCGCAATAGCTACAATCAAGTCTACAAAAAACTCATCATCTCCTCCTTCGGAAGTCTCGCCGTGCCCCAAGCTGAAGGAAAGTAAACGATCCAGATCTGTCTGTTCTAACACTGGAAAAAAAAAGTTACTTGATCTCGAAAATAGGTCGAAGAGGGCTGAAAGAATGGGGCTCGATAGCTGATCGGCAAACTGTACAGACTGGCCAGACATAGAGATCTGCGACATCCGCATAGCATAGTTGATCATTGATGGCATTTTCAGACTAGCGTTTGCCTGAAATAGGAAATGTAGATGCGCAAGGACTGTCCGCGGACCAAAGTAAGCAACCGACTGGGATGGAATGGCCTCGGTATGAGGAAGCTGCCCCTGGAGATCTTGGACAGGAATTAGAATAGATGGCTCCATTTCTGTGGTTGGTGGAGGTCCTATGGGGAGTGTATCCGGCATGTGAGACTCGAGAGACTTGATATGGCCAATCAAGTTATGGATTCTTTGTAGAGGAACGTTCTCGTTTAGGACGGGATCGAAGATTATGCACTCTCTTGAGGTCCTGACGCATTCTCTACAGGCCGGCATTTGCCGTGAGCATTTTACACGGCGATCGCGACATGGAGAACATGCTGGGAGCGACACGATAATGGTTTCGAGTTGTCTCCCTAATTTTGTTTGAGGTGTGGAGCTTGATGATGCTAAATTTGAAGTTGAAGTTGGAGCCGATATGTCGGGATATGAGGTAGAAGAGGAGACAGAATGCATGGATTCAGTAGTACTGTTACCGAGTCTACTTTCAGGAGTCATAGATGTTGGTTTGGACGACACTAGAGACTCTTGCTGAGTCGTAGACTGCAATTTTGAAACAGAATGGTTCATATGGGACCATGGCATCATACCACTGGTGTTGCCAAGCATATGTATCCCTTGCTCGGCAGTCGAATTAGCCATGGGTATAGTCTGTGAATTGTAATCATTGGTCATTTGTCCCAAAGATGGCATATCCATTGTACCCGTGATACCAAAGTCTTGAAGATTATCAGGTACGAAATCGCACCACCAGTTCCCATCTTCACCTAGCAGATCAGACATGTTCATATCGAAATCCGGGGCAACGGTCGTGACGGACTGAGTTTGTGGAATTTCCCCTTGTGGCGACGTGACAAGCCGTCTCAGAGGAATGTTTCGGTGGTACAAACTGTGGACTCGACGCTGTGTCATAAAACAATCGAGTTCCTCAAGAACTCCCATATCGTACGGTACGCTTGGAGCACCGATTGGGTTTCGCATACTTGTTTCAACAAGTTCCTGGAGGTAAATGGCCGTATCATGGAGTGCGGGCCATCTAGAAGCAAGGGTTTTCTGTTTAAGATTATTTAACAAGAGGTAATGTTGTGGTGGATGTGGCGAGACTTTCTTACCAGGAGTGTAACTGTCGCATACATTGTATCACGAACCGAAGCTGTCATCCCTTCTTTCTGGAGATCGTCATAATGGTTCCTCGAAGCATAAAGCAACAAAACACCCGATTGGAAACCGTTGTTACCCAACTCAAAGGCTGCTACATAGCCTCCTTGATTGACGGCTTTCAAGGCTGACTGCACGATATCCAGAGCTGCCTCAACTGCGGGCAGGAAGATATCGCCTGTAACCACTATGTTTCTCGAGCAAGGTCTATGCAACATAAGCATACAATTCTGAGCTGCAGTACGAATGCTGAAATTCCTAACAGCGTCACCATCAACTTGTTTCATGAGCTGTCGAATGGAGTTTGCAGTTTCATGACGCCAAGCCTCATACGATAACGCACCGGGAAGTTGTGCATCGAAGAATTGGATGCTGTGGATTTGAGATTGGAGGATGCGGAGACGAGTGTGAATGATAAAGCTTTGCTTGTAGAAATTGAGAGGTGGGGTGCTTAGGAGATGGCTGATGGATGTTGAAGGTGGTCTAGCGTTATATGGAAGATGAGTAGTGATATGATCGTCATGGATAGCAATAGGACACCCGCCACAGATAGCCACAGTTCGTTCCAGCTGATATGTCTACAGAGGGTATTAGTCGATGCAAGAGTGAGCCTGACTTGTTTATACTTACAGCCCAGAAAAGCTTCCTTCTATCTTCAGCTCTATCTTCACCACCAACGAGTATAGCTTCAGGCTCTTGATGAAGGCCAAGGGCGACAGCCATTCTCACAGCTTCACCTGTAGTATACCAGAGGTTGGCCGTATATGGTAATATTAACGCCATTTGAGCCATAAGTAATAAACATCTCAATGAATCGAGTGATGAAGTCCTGATCAAGTTATCGACATGGAGTAACGCATCCCTGTGTAGTGATTCACTGAGAGCTGCCACCTTGGGGAAGTTTTGGCATCGGCTTGTCAGCGAGCTGATGGCGAATATCAAAGGAATGACAAAACCCGACAGCTGAGGATTATCCTGAGATTCGGGAATACCAGTGTCACTTCTCTGACAATCATAAAATTGGTTGAACAACGCACGGAGCTTGGTGGGCTCTATGAACGGCAGTCTTGGCAAGATGTTATCGATGTAGTTATCTAATAATCGTTTGCCGACATGAGACGGTATTTTGAAGGCATTGAAAGAGCCAGTACTCAATGAATAGTCTTGGCCCGCAGTACAAAGAGCTCCAGGTGCGTCGTGATATCGTCCCCTGACGGGTATCTTCAGAGGAGGCCTCTCGGACCCGTACAGGATTTTGGCCCGATGAATCAGCGGTCCATTGCCATTTAGACATCGGGATGATATCCTATAAGTAATGCTCAGCTTGGCAAGGTTTACCACACTCTCATAACCTTCAGTTAAAACTACGGCTTCCGCGCTTGGTCTAAGGTCTGTATGGCGCTGCGGTCTCACCGGTGTAACTTCAGAACTAGTGGCATAATTCCCGGATCCCCTTACCGCGGAATTGCTCGCATCGGGCATGGCTACCGAACCAAACATATGTGATCTCAAAGGGGCAGACAAAACTGTCAACCGGCGCATTTCGGCCAACCGCTGTTCTAGGAACTGCAGCGGACTTATTAATCAATGTGTTAATTTCACCATACTCTCAACCTTTATGTGGATAAACAAGGAGAACTACAAAACTGACCTTCTGGGAACTTCACATGAAGTGTGCCGATTAATAGCTGCACACTCAGCGCCAGAAACTACGCAGCGATGGCATTTTGGTGTTCCACGGTCACACTAGCAATGGGGTTAAAAGTCAGATTCCATAGATACCCCACGTAATGGCATAGTAACACGGGGACTTTGCGGACATATTCCGAAGGATGAGAGGAGTTAAATGAACCACAGGTCTAATATCACTGCTTCCAAAAACCATTTCAAAGAAAACTTACCTTTTGTTTCAGCCGATGACAACGCGCACATGCAGGTGTCGACCGGTGCCGTTTCCCGGTAGCTGATCCAACCATGGGTTCCCACAAGTAACTGGCAATTTCCGTACCAGGCTCAGTAATAAGTGGGAAGATATAGCGATCCACGAGTTAATTCTTGTCAACTTTAAGTGATCGGTCCTGGTTGACAATCAGCCGGTCTTCCGAAGGGTTGAAGCTCATGAATTTTATCTGATAAATGAGAATATGTGAATCCAATAATCGGTGAACTTAATAGACGTTGTGTACCATATACTTTTGAGCAAGAAATGAAATTCGATAAAGAAGAATGAGGAGCTTGGCAACATAGTGACCCAGGATAACAATTACTTGATTATTAGCCAAGAAATACTCATAAATTCGATAAATAATCAACCGGGCCGCCGCCGCCGGCGTCGTCCTCTTCTTCCCACTAAAGTTTGAATATTTGCCTTGTTATTTTATCCAGTTTTTTTCCTGATCCGGTAGCGGAAGTGAATCGTAGGATCATTTACACAATGGAAGGCACTTACACGTGATCTCCGACCAATGACGAGTACGGGGCTACGCACTTGGGGCCGAGCCGTAGGACTTGACATAATGAGATAAGGAAACTGGAGTTAAAGCTTTAAAAATCACAGATACGTTTCGCGATAATAGGTAGAAATTAGTGATATATTTTACTTATTGACATAATAGAGCCCATCGTGGTATAGCAGCCAACACTTGTAATTATATCCTCCATATTGATATTTTACACTAACAGTAACCGACCAGTAGGATAACCGCCCTCATCACGCCTAGCTAGAACGACAACCATAGTCTTATCTCTGGCCACTGGTACCATAGTCTTTTGCCTCTCGTCAAACTCGGTAGGCTTCTCGGCATCACCTTCAGCCAAGAAAGACCAAATACCTGGCGACTTCTCCTCAATGATCACCCCAGGTAAAGCCAAGCCCTGCACCATGATGTCTACGATGGGTTTCTTCTCAGCGTTGACAAAACCAAGCACAGTAACCTTCACCACATCATTCACAATCTCGGTTGAGACCTTCTCAACAGCCATCTCTGGCTTCCTACTTTTCTTATCCCCACTACCACGCGTTACCAGAACATCTGTGGGTAATGTAGGAGTCCCTCTCGGTGCCGTTCTTCCCTTCATAGCCCTCTCAAACGCTACAGCCCACCCCAGCAACTCCATGTCACTGCCATCGGGGCCCGCAATAGTCAACCCCACAGGCATCTTCTTGCTTTTCATCTCGCCCATAGGAACAGTAACCGACGGGATTCCAAGATGTCTCAGGGGGCGGTTGCCGTTGCTGTACCAGACGCCATTCCTCCAAGCAAAGTCTGCTTTCTCGTCAATAACATCAGAGTCTTCTTCGGCCACATCGCCGGCAGCGGGGAAGACTACGCAGTCGGCACCGACTTTCTTGAGAAAGTCTTCGAGTAGTATTTTGCGCATCTTCTCCAGAGTCTCCAGTGAGGTCTTGAGATTCTCGGTCTCATAGATATCTTTCATATTACGGATATATTGGCCAAGACGACCCCAGTGGATTTGAGTGTCTAAGGGAAGATTACGCAGTTCAGCCTCAGTACGCATGCTGAGAGGAAAGATGCCGTGCTCATCAAACACTGATAGAAGATCGGGGATAGTCTTATCTCTAGTCTGGCGTAGAAAAATGTCCCAAGCAAAGGCGACTAAAGGACCACGCTCAATTTGAGGCCAGTTTTCCGGGAGCGGAGACAGATCTTCCGGGAGAAGCTCTGGGTGTTCGTAAGCAGTGATGGCTGGCAGGTCCAGAACCTCAATAATTGTAGCTCCCAGTCCCTCCAGAGTCTTCCGTGCCTCAGTCCACAAATCAACAACATCCTGGTGGGTGTGGACGGGAGTAGCTCCCTTGGGTGCATCATGCCCAATATACATGCTAGGCACTGCAATCCGCAAGCCCTTGAGATCTGTGACACCCGCAAACTTTTGCAACTCAGGCTTCTTCCCACCCCAAGGTTCGGAGAGGCTAATCCAAGGCTGTTCACGCCAAAAGTCGCCCTCATTGATAGGATCGATCTCGTCCGCAATAGCCTCCAAAAGCACCAGCATATCAGCCATGGACCGAGTATGAGGAACCACAACATCACATGTGGGGTACAGAGGCCAGTTCCCACGAATAGATAACCAGCCGCGAGAAGGCGTATAGGCTACAAGGGCATTATTGCTAGCTGGAGAGCGTCCGGATGACACCGTTTCTTCGCCCATTCCAAAGGTGGCAAAGGACGAAGCGGTAGCTACGGCGGAACCGTTGGAGGAGCCGGATGACCAGGCGGCTGCGAGGTACTTGGGATTGTAGGGAGACTCAGCGCGGCCGTAGACTCCGCGTTGCATGCCACCGTAAGCCATAGGAGGCATGTTGGTGCGGCCGATTAGAATTCCACCATGCTTTCGAATGCGGCTGACAGTGTAGGCATCATTGTCAGAGACGAGCCCTTTGAAGGCCGGAGATCCAGAGGCAGCACTTTGGCCCTGAACACGGTAAGAGTCTTTGACAGTGTAAGGGATACCCTCCAAGAGACCATATGCGTTCCCCGAAGCACGCCGCAAATCAGCCTCTTCGGCATCAGAGAATATAGTGGAAGAAAGAATGGGTGTAGAGTTTAGAGACCGGCCCCGACAATCATAGCGAGCGATTCGAGCTAGATAGGCAGCCACTAGATCGACGGTGGTAGTGGTTCCAGATGTTAAGGCGCTTTGTAGGTCTGCAATAGACGCTTCAACAATGTTGATAGAACTAGCCGCAGTCATTTTTAGTATTGATTAGGTTTGATGCTTATTGGAAACGACGATATCGTTAAAAATAATATTAATCGTTATTTCAGTTAGGGTAGACAATGCTACTTGAACCCTGAGATCGTGATGTGTAAAATACGTGACGACTTGTAAATGAGAATGTGACGAATCAAAATGTAATAAATTCAGAACAAAATGAGAAGTAGGTAGCAGTGTTAATAGAAGCCACGGAAGGCAATATAGCGAGGTCGTAGTATTGTAAAGAACTGGCGATAGTAACTCTAGTAGGGTAAGGAAGACACAGATTTGCTGAATAGTGCAGAGTTAAATTGATTTCAAGTACCCAATCTTCCCTTAGATTTATACAACATCATCGTTACAAAACACTAAAGAACAAATTAAAATTACCGTTATCACTTATTAAATAGTCTCGTCGATACTGTATTCTTCCGATTCGGCACAGCATGTTTCTGTGGATTATCATCTTTAAAGCTACTGCGGCTTTCCGCCCAACACTAGGAAATCCGCGAGTGATTTTCCTGGTGGATGATACCAATATTCGGTATTACCCGGTTTCTTGGTAAGTAATTCGACTTCCATTTTTGGCCTTGCATAACGTTGAAAATTGATATTTAGAAATAGGACCGCTGTTCAAGGGAATGATCCCTTACCTGGAGAATAGTAACAATGTGAATATTTAGCACCTTGATGCCGAGCTCGCTCGAGTTCCACAGTGTCCGGGGGTTTGTAAGTGAGAAATGCCATTTTAGGAAAAGAACTATGGAGAACCTATATAAGTGGAGGACGGATTAGTGCGATGATCGGGATTTGGCGGCGCACTAGCGATTAAACTTTCCGGCGTGAAATCGATATGGTCACATATGTTGACAGAGATAGGGTCCTTTGGGGAGTTCTAGAGTGTTCTTTGATGGGCAAAATTAATGGATGGCGGCCGTGTAGGTGGAAATATTTTTCAAAATATGGTATATAAGTACGTCTCGTGTCAAAGTCGTCATATTAATCAAGTCTATAGGAAACAAATATATTGTAATTATAATATAAGAAACAATTGCTTATCTTGTCACTGCTATTCCATACCACACCAATCACCTTATCAATCAGAGCTCTAACAACGCCAATCCATGCCGCCGCCCCCGCATCCTTCCAGTAAACGACGCCCCTACTCATCGATCCTCTTTCTGTCAAATGGCTCCTTCAAAATACCCCGAGTTGTACGAAGTAGATCGATCCCGCATCCATCGTTTTCCTTCTGTCCACCCGGCTTGGAATGGCTGTGCACAGCCCCTAAGCTTCCACACGGAATTCCGCCAATGGCGGTTCTCCGCTAACCCATCGCCATATGCCGGGGGCAATTTATGTGGGGACAGGGGTAGCTTACGCAATAGTTGGATTCCATGGATTACAATGCCTTCGGGGTCGGTTGCTAGCTTTTGCATTAGAGGGAATTGTGGCAAATGAGGGGCGGGGACTGGATGGAGAGACGCGAGGCTTGATAATGATATTAATAATTGCAGAAGGGATATGGGGAGACAAATACATATTATGGGAAAGGTGAATAGCTCCCAATGTGGCAATAAATTGGATGCGGTAAAGGGTGATATGAGGATGAAGAATATTTGTGACAAGTCTAGTAGGCTCTTATTTTAAGTGATAAGTGGAGGGCCGATTGCGGATGGATGTGATGATGTGGGTGAGATTTACATAAGAGGTACAGGGAAAATTGACCTCAATATGTGGAATGAAGGTCACTTAGACCTTTGTGGTATGTAATACAAAGCAGTTGGTATTGCAGAATATACCAGCAGTGCGTTCTCTACTTGTAATTAAAGCGAACAGCAACAGAATCGTCATAGTAACACGAGCGGTAATATGTTATACTCCGAAACCAAGTTACAAATATCAATAATGAAAACAAATGCCAACTGTACATATATAGATCAACAGCATAAACAGTCACGTGAGCTACTCAAGACACCAATATAGAACAAAAAGCAACAAAATATTTCATTTAATCTACAGTTCAACACCCGAAATCTCATAGGTTGCCACCATGTTGGCACCAATAGTCGAAACAAACGACTTCTGGTCTACCATGTTTCTGTCATTCCTCCCATACTTCGTCCCGTCCGTAGACAAAACCGTCTCCCAAGTATCGACCGTGGTCCCAGCCTTCGGGATCGTCTTGAACCCTGAAAGGTCAAACAGGAAGTTCTCCGCATCATCCCTCCAGTTAACGGCAACGACAACCAACTTCTTGTTCGCCGCATCGTACGCAGCAATCGCGTTCCCAGAGTCCACTTGGATAATAGTCATACCGGGACGAATGTGTCTTGAGAACTGCGCAAGGGCAAAGTATTTGGTGCTCGCCCCATTGACAGTCTTGGCGCCATTGTCGGCATCAATGAGACCCCAGCCGCCACCATCAAGAACCTGCCAGTAGACCCAGCCGGTAGGGTGAAGCCATCTGAAGTCTAGAAGAATGTTTGAGACGAGCTTGGCACCGGTGGAGTCATTCTCACCGTACTCGGAGTTCCATAGAGCCTTGTTGGAGGCCTTGGCGGCTTCATAGAGGCCAACGCGGTCACCATCTTGCTCTTGATAGCCGTGAACGTTGATGCGGCCAACCTTGCTTTGCGCATCAGTGCCGATGGAATTCCAGGTGGAAAGCGCCTGGTCGTAAGAGTTCTCATCAGACGCGGAGACAATGGTGTTGGGGCTGAGTTTCCGGGCAGCCATCTTATTCGCCAATGCAGAGATAACGACAGCTTGTGTAGAGGTGTCAAAGTGGCAACCTTCTTGGGTGCCAGAAGACGCCTTCCACCAGTTGGCAATGGGCTCGTTGAGAGGCTCAATGGAGGAGAAGGTAGTGTTGAAGTCCTTGGCGAACTTTTGAGCGATAGCAGCCATGTAGTCGGCGTGCATGTCGTAGTAGGCCGCGGGGAGATTGTCACCACCGTTATTTGCGCCAGCGGGGTTGTGGTTGTCGAGCATCCACCACATGGGCGAGTTGGAAAATAGCTCGGTGTGAGTGACGCCGCGCTTGATGGCCTTGGCCAACATGGCTCTCTGCGAAGCATCGACACTCCAGTCCCATGACTTACTATCAATATCCGAGCTGTCTGGGTTCACCCAGAAGCCCTGCATGGCTCTAGTGGGGATCATTCTGGAGGTGATGTTGATCTTGGCACCGTTGACCTCGTTGTCGGAACAAGCACCGGCGTTGTACCGGGCAATGTTGAACCCGAGGCCAGGGAGCTCGGTGCCAGCGAGGGTAGTGTTCTTGGTGGTGAAGAAAATGTCGGCAAGATCATCACGGTCACCGAAGACACTGGCCCACCAGGCAAGAGAGGTACCCCAGCCCTCCCAAGTTCCATAAGTGGTAGTGGGGACGAGCTTGATACTCTCAGCCATAGCGACGGGAGCAAAGCCAGCGGCCAGAAGGGCTAAGAGAGTTTGAGCAGCCATAATGATAATTTTAAATATATGATCGAATGTTTAGTTTGTTTGTTGAATTTGTAGCGTGGCTTGAGTGAATAGGTCAGGAGCTTTGACAGATAGATTGAAGAGAACACAGCAAGCTGGAAGATAAAACAATGTTTAGTAAAAAAGAAAGTATTGAGTGCAAGACTCTAGTGAATAGAAAAGACTGTAAAAAGAAATGAATGAATAAGTCAAAGCAAATGCCAAAGTTAAGACTCTGCCTGAGGTGAGGAAGAAAAAGAAGAGCAGACATAGTATCACGGAGGCCATTCGAGCCTTCTTATACACAATCAGCAATGCGTTGATCCAAGCTCATCTTCTATCTCCTCACCATCGGTTGAGACATCTATATAACCGGAATAATTCCTCCGATACCCGCTCGCACCCCATATTGAACCCAGTGACAAGTGATTTGAACGACCCAACCCCAATCGAGACGTCATCTTGCTAATATCAAACCAAGCGATTTGTACAATGTGCTCAAGCGGGTTACAAGTCATCGAGATGGGATGGGTCGGGGCCAGTTCGGTTCAGGGACAAGGTTACACTCTCTATTTCATCGACCTCGGGGATTTTGTAGCCACTTTACCCGGGACAGATCCGAGAGCTTCCAGGGGGCTGCTCCTCCCTTGGCGTGACTCCAAGTTGTTGATTGAAGCGCACCAGTGATAGATGGCCATCTTTGATCATGAGCATGAACTGGCATCACTTGGAAATCCTTCCGCTATTTAGCATAGGCATCATGTCATGCCGACAATAACGTGTACCTCAAAAAGATACAGCGATTTGCTCCAAAGCAGATAAAAGGCACAGCCCGCGTATTCTTCATGCTAGTCACCACACCTTCAAGGATCCCACGTCGATGAAACATCTATTAAAAAAGCATCCTGAATATTCCAAGTCTGCGCACGCTGCCAACTCGTGGCTCGAGCACCGGCTATGTTTGAGGTTTTGCATTTTGACTGGCCCTTGAATAGCCAAGTTGACACTCGGCGCGACTGGACGTGCGAGATTACAAAGTGGGTAATTAGTCGTATTGGAACGATAGTGTGAAACCGTCTTTATGCAGTCCCCAACGGATTGTTAAACAAGGCCATTGGGTAGTTAATTTGACTGTAGATGTGGCGGATGAAATAGTACCGACAGTCCGTTGATTACTATAGAGTGCATGACGATCTTGTAACATAGGGGCCGTTCTATACAACTGACTGTGCTTTGGCATGAACCTGTGTCAGATAAAAGAATATAGTTGGAAGTTATCAAGAATCACTAGTAAAGCCTTACCATGGTTGTCCTCTCCGAGATCAGAATCTAGAGACAAGAGATCGGCCCGTGCCGCACAATAAGCTAGAAGCAATAACGAGGTCCTGAGATGAAGGAGCACCCTTAAGCTGGGGTTTAACATCCTAGCTGTCTAGACACCGTATTGTTTTCTTATTTTATATTAATTTATCCCACCAAGATTCCATTTTTATTTCCAAAACTCCATCTGCATGCGTCTTGCACTTCTGCTATCTAAAAACGTATTCATTGTTCAATAATGCTTGAACAAAATCCTTACTAGGAACTTATGTAATGACGTCATATGGCGAGTATTCTTGTCCTCGAGACTATTCAGTTCCTGTCTATAATCATGTTTACTCATGTCATATCAATCAACTCCCCAGTCGTCAGTGTCCATCATACTAAAGTCCCAAAATTCCAATAATCTGTCCAGCTGCCGACATGGTCCCCACCTTCCCCTCACCTAGCCCTTGACTTTTCCTCATTTCTCATTTCACGATCCTCCAGCCCAGAAATCTGCACCACTTACACAGCCAAAACAAACTAGCACTGTCTATGGCTTTTGGACCTATCATCATTCTCGCCAAAACCAAGTAAAGCTCTTAGTATACACAAAAATCCCAACCAATACGGTGCAGATAAATGCCGCCTCAAACTGTCCGGGAGCCGCAGATGGATCATTAATGGCTGGCGACATTATATGAGTTGACCAATAGGATAGATGCGGGATATTTCAGTGATAGGCGCGTGGTCTGGCTACAGCACAGGAAATGTATTCACTGATCAACTTTGGAAGCAGAGTTGATGACAGAATTATGGTCGGGTTCTTTGACGGGCGTCAAGATAGTGAAAGAGGAAAGATGAAAATTTTCGATTGAGTGGTGGGCTGACAATTACCATGTTGTTTGAAGATTAGAAGATAAGAATGGCGAGTTCACGATAATGGAAGACTATATATTTGGAAGTGGTGGCGGGCACAAAATGGGATTTTGGGGCCTTCTCTCAATATAGCCCTTCTTGCCCTGTCTTCATTTATTACTTCTGCCAAGTTATGCCTGAGTCTGTGTCTACTCTTGAGACTCCCGAGTCCGATGTCGACTCTATCTCCGGCAAGCAGACCGGGTTTTATGCATCACAAGCCGTCAAGGCACAGGCCTTGAACACACAAGACTTTGAAACTCCGAAGCAACAGGTACGCTTTATGAGTTCATGAATGTCTCAAACTATATTATCGTTATATACTAATCCCATAATTTGCAGTCTCACCATGGTATTTTTCTCATTTGGCTAGCTTTCCAGTCAACCGGTGTCATATACGGTGATATTGGGACTTCGCCTCTCTATGTGTTTTCCTCCACATTTACATCCAATCCCAGCAAAGATGACCTCGTCGGTGCTCTTTCTATCCTTCTTTGGTCTATGACGCTCATCGTTTCCATAAAGTACACCCTGATTGTCCTCTCTGCCGACGATGATGGACATGGTGGTACCTTTGCCCTGTACTCTCTCCTCTGCCGGTCCGCAAACATCGCACCGAGTCTGGAAACTATACAGCCAAGAATGATAAGACACCCAACAAACAAGCTTCCCAGGAGTAGTCGGAGCCTGAGAAAGTCCATTGAGGGATCTAGGGGGGCTCATATTGCCTTGAGGGTTTTAGCATTGACCGGTATTTCAATGGTCATGGCAGATGGCATCTTGACTCCAGCACAATCAGTTCTTGGGGCTATCCAGGGCCTCCGAGTTGCCACTCCAACTTTATCTACCAATGCCATTGTTGGAATCTCTATTGGCATCCTAGTCCTTCTTTTTGCCATCCAGCCCCTGGGAACTTCCACCCTCGGTACCGTCTTTGCCCCCATTGTAGTCATTTGGCTCCTTTTCAACGCCGCCTGCGGCATCTACAATCTTACCCTCTTCGATGCATCTGTCCTCAGGGCCTTTTCTCCGCATTATGCCTTTCTTTACCTGATACGCAATGGCCGAGGCGGCTGGGAGTCTCTGGGTGGCATCATGTTGGCATTCACCGGTGTCGAAGCCCTCTTTGCTGACCTTGGAGCCTTTGGGAAGCGGGCTGTTCAGCTTTCATGGTTGTGTCTGGCATATCCATGTTTGATGTTAGCGTATATTGGGCAAGCGGCGTACATTTCTCGTGATGAATCGGGAACGGCATATGCTAATCCATTCTTTGCAACTGTGCCTCCGGGGACACTGTATTTCTCTTTGGTTTTGGCGGTGTTGGCGGCTATTGTTGCTAGCCAGGCTATGATCACCAGTTGTTTCCAGTTGTTGAATCAGGCAATGAAGATGAGTTTCTTTCCCCATATTAAAGTGGTGTACACTAGCAAGAGATTCCACGATCAGATCTACATCCCTTTGATCAACTGGCCACTGATGGTCGGTACCATCATTGTCACTGCAGTTTATAACAACGTAAGCAACCTCTTTAATACGATTTGTATTTATTTTACTAATGTTTTATAGACCACATCTCTTGGCAACGCTTACGGTCTCTGTGTCATCACTGTCACTCTCATTACTACTGCTATGGTCTCTCTTGTAGCCCTCATAACCTGGCGCCTCCACATCATCCTTGTTCTGCCCGTCTTCCTCACCTACTTCTGCCTCGAAGGCGCCTTCTTTTCCGCAAACCTTCGCAAGATCCCTGACGGTGCCTGGTTCACCGCTGCCCTGGCAGGAATTCTTGTCGCCAACTTTGCCCTTTGGCGCTGGGGCAAAGAAACCCAGTGGAGAGCTGAAAAGCAAGACCACTGGAGCGTCGAAAGCATCCTTGAAGTTCAGAAGCCGACGGTTGTTGAACGGGGAATTCACGATACCTCTGACGGCATCATCCGTCGGGACTTTGCACCAATTTTATCCCCAAAGATTGGTGGCGGCCCGATGATGACGACACCAGGACTTGGTATATTCTTTGATAAAGAAGGGATCCGCACGGTTAGTGCGTTGCCTCGAGTCTTTGTTCAGTTTGTGACTAAATTTCATTCACGTCCTTCCGTTGCAATATTCTTTCATATGCGATCTCTCCAGGTGGCTACTCTCCCCGAAGATGAGCGCTTTCTAGTCGAGAAAGCCCCCGGGTTTCCAGGCTGTTGGCGAGTGGTGTTGCGTCATGGGTATACCGAGAACATCTTGACCCGTGAACTAGGTGGGAGGATCGTTGACGCTGTAAAAGCGTATATCGCAGGAGGGTTGAAAGAGGAGGATCGTGTGAACAATGAGGAGTTGGTTCTGATAAAGAATGCGATGAAGGCGCAAATTATCTATATTATGGGAAAGCAGATATTAGGAGTGGAAGGGAAAGGATCGAGTGTGTTTTGGAAGGGGGGTGCAGTGCGTAGGGGACTACTGGAGGTGTTTCTGTGGGTTCGGGAGAACTCGAGGACTAAGATGGCAAATTTGGATATGGATTACAACCAGCTTGTTGAGATTGGATTTGTGAAAAGCATTTAGATTTAATTAGAGACTATTTTGCTTAATATTTATTTAAGGGTTAATAGTCAAATCATTTCTGTCCAACTTCATTGAGTGAAGCCCAAGGTCTGTGATTCCTGCATCTCCATATTTTCAACCTCCCGAACCTTCTAGCCATTCTCGATCCCAGATCCTAGTATCACCAATCCTCCCTGCCTCACAAAACCGGCCCTCTAAACCTAAAAAGCCATTTTCATCCATTACCAGCCAATGACATCTGTGCAACATGAACCCCTCATTTCAAATCGAGGCCGGATATATTCACACTACGTTACTGTCCGATTGGCGACGACAAACCCAAGGAAATAGCCGTTCACAAAGAGAGTATCCCAGCCATCATAAGCAATGAAATGATATGTTTGCGGTCACGTCACATAGGGATAAGGCTGTTGATTGGGGGTCGATAGGGCTTCGGATGTGAGTTGGTGGCTCTGTAGGGATTAGTTGATGATTTTCTTTGAAGGGAAGGGTTTGATAGGGGGGTATTGAAAGAGGTAAGCTCTTTGTCTAGATCCCTTGAGATCCTAAATCCTCGCTTATTATGGGATTGGAGATGGAATATTTACTGCTTCAGGAAGCTTTAAGTGATGATGAAGACAGCTAAAGGTCTAGAATGGACTTTAGGATTGCAACTATTTATTATGGTAGTAACAAGTAGCATATTATATAAATAAATGACGCCGATGAAAAACATAGATAAGCTAATTGATACATATAATGATAATTAAATCGCACACCCCCTTTCACTGAACCCTTTCTATCATCTCCACCTTATGCCAAAGATCCACCTAAGAGCCCGAGGACACTTCGTTCTCATGAATGGCGTGTACACTGCTCTGTCAAGTCAGAGGTCTTCCTTCGGTAGTAGGTATCGGTACAATTTCTTCCATTCTCAGCTTTATCACACTTCATAGATGCGTCCTCCGTGATAGAGCATTTAATTGGGCAATTGACGTAGATGTAGGTGATCGCATAGGTTATGCACATTTTGACTAGACGGGAACCTTTTATCAGAATGCCGACTTGGAAACAAAATAAGAAAAAGATAAGCAGTGTGAAGTATCAAAGATTTCAATAGAAATATGAAGAGTCCAGATATATTGACAGATAGATTGACTTGAGGATAGGTTGATGGGTAGGTTGCTTGAGATCGGTGATCTGGAGTTTGTATATGCAGCAGCAAACAACAGCCCAGGAGAAAAAGAGGAATAGAAGCCACGAATGCGTTAACAAGAGAAACGCGTCGTGAATAGGATGACGTGGGACTCTGTCTAGGTTGATATGAGATGTAAACAATATGGAATATTGGTGATGCAGTGATGAGGCGGTTAGTGATATGGAGACGGTAGAATCAAGACAATAGTTTTAATGGAAAGACTTTTGCAAGGAGTGATAATAGCAAAGAACAAATGAACACAGAATCCCGGAACCATCCGCTCTTATAAGTCTTGGACCGCACTACGTCAAAGGTCCCTGAAGATGACGAAATCGAAGCCCTAGATAAGAGTCCAAACGGCAGAACTACAAGTTCCTATTTTAGAAATACAGCTACAGCTTCCAAGGCCATTGCTGCCTAACTGATCTAGAAAGCCTCCTTCGGTCGCTTCGTACTTAACTTTCCGCCAACCAATCAATAAGTTCCAACCTTCAATGCGCACCACAAAGGCAAATCTAGTAAACTCAAAGGCAAAAGCCACGAATCAACTATAAGTCTACAACAACAAAAGTCATGTATGACATCCCGATTAAGTATCTTAAGCCCAACCAAAGTTGCAAGTTTGCATCGGCAGGAGACGGCGTAATTCAGGTCTGGTGACATCACTCGCTTTCTATAGACGGGCGGGGTAGTGGATGTAACGGGAGACTAATTGGGCTGAAATAAGCCACCAAGAGTTACCTTCTCTGGAAGCATCATCACAGAGGGTTGCAGTCCTGCATGTGACTTCCGCATCGATCGGACTGGCCGGTGGGAATAGGAAGGGATCGGGCCGGAGAGATAAAAGGAAGGAGATGACGTTGTCTATATGTGTGGTGTTGTAGACCACAGTTAGTTGGAGTTGCCAGGGATTTCTGGAAGGGATTTGGAGGTGTAATTGGGGAACAAGAATAATTTATGGGTATTTTCAATAAGATACTTATTATTTTGGGACAGCGGATTATATTATAGGCTCTAAGGCTATTAGGTATAATTATTTTATAGTATTACGAAGTGACCTGTTGTATTTCGGTATTTTATGTGGAAGGGAGGAGGTGCGGGCTGCGGCCCTTTGACCATGCTGCATACAGGGTTATGAGCATATGTAAATCATCATCTATATTAGGCTTTGATCGTCAATCTGGCTTTCTCCATTTCTTCATCTTGGCCCTCATGGCAAACATTGGCCCCAACACCTAGATATTTCCTCGAATTGAGCAAGCGCTTGTATACCAGTAAGCAGTTTCATTGGGCAAAGTACACATCGTCCATGTCAGGCCTAATCGTATAACTAGCTGGATCGACAGGGTCAGCCGTGACACATAACATCAACTCTAGGGGACAGTCAACCACATGGGTCCTATCGTACACATTCTAAAGAAAGGCTATCATTTCCAGTGTGTAACACGACATTGTTGTTATTGGTTGTATGACAAGTTATCCCTCCAGGGTTAGCTCATTGAACCCTATGTAAATAACTTCTTCACGATAATTGTGTACAAAAAAAGAATCTGTATGTCACCCTACCAGGTGACAACTTATGCAGCCGGCCTCACCGCTTCCGTCGACCAGTTACTGAAACACAGCAAACAGAAAGGACTCCGCATAAGCGGAAGGCTGCCTGCAGCAGTTATCCGGGCATGTAGAAGGGAGGAACTAGTTGAAAGTGTACATTATTACACAGCATGGTGAACAAGCTCATGTGTTTGACAATGAGAGGCTGGGCTTTGTGTACTATTCATTTTTTTCTATTTACAATACAAAAAAGTTCGCATTCATTGTTTCTCACTAGTAAACAAGAGTGCCTGTCTGAAGATGGCATCTACGAAACCAGCCTTTCGCCGCAGCAAGGGACATGCGCTTAAATTGCTAGGGACAAATGTGTCTCAAAACTTGTTTGTACTTTATGTCTGAGTAACCCTCTTCCAATATCTAAAGATATATCCAGTCTCAAATATAAACCATTAAATCAGCTGCTATCTCCGCAATCTTCAGATTTTCTAAGACACATTATGTGTTTAAGGGCCAGGTCACAAGGGAATCTAATTCAACTCAGGGTTCGATAAACATCAAATGACCTTCAGGATGCAAGAGGTCCGCTTCGTAGGTCAGGAATGTCAAGATGGCAGATGGGTATGCGAGGGACAGCCTGGAGAATCGAGGGACTTTCTATGCGTCCGACAATGGATATTGTTTCTAGCGGATGGCATTTGAAATTTCGAGGACGAAGACAGCCATGAACCATGAGGGATATGCAATGCTCCGTTGCTTATCTCAAGTCAATATCTCGAGTATAAGTATACTGGTCTCTCGTCGTTGTTCAACGTTATTGCAGTCTCATTCATCATCACACAACAACCCCACTCCACTCGTTTATTTCCTTTCTTTTCACCCCCCGTTTTCGCCTTCTACCCTTTAATCATAATACAATGCGTGCCTCATTATTCATTCTCTCTCTGACCGGCCTCGCCGCCGCCACCAACTTGGACACGTCTACCTCGGCCGACGACGAATGCGCCGTCTACGGCTACCCTGAGGGCTGCACATCCACCTGCGGCATCATTTTCGATCAGACCAATGCATGCAGTGACTCGAACGATGAGGACCTTTTGTGTCGTTGCTATATCCCCAATGATGACTCTCTGGCAGCTCTGGGCTGTGAGAGCTGTATTTCCCAGACGGCCAATGCAACTTTGACCTCTTTTGATGAGGCGTTGACCGAGATTAGAGATATTATTGATGTTTGTGGGTTTAAGGGCACAGGAGTTAATTCTTCAGCTAGTGCATCGGGGACTGGTTCTACTGTAAGTCTATGGTTCTTAAACTACTATGCAAAGGCCTATACTAACCAACTATTTGTTCATAGCCCGCAATTACGAGTGGCCCAGTTATTGCCGGCCAGGCCAAGGTGACAGCTTCTTTGGGTCTTCTGGTTGGTTTTGTTATGGCGGTTCTTTACTAAGCAATTGATTAAATGTATTTCTTTTTATGGGGAAAATTGGCTACTGTAGTTGTGCGTGTATGTGATTTAGTAGTGGATATTGTTTGGTATATTCACAATGGTATGTAATATAATTGAGATTACTCACTTAAAACACTTTTGTGGATGACTATAACCCATTAGTAGGGTATATAAATATCATTAGGGTTACACCTATAATATACAGTGTGCACATGTTACATAAGTTATATTGATACGGTATTGACAGCCGTTTGTTGTCAGTCCTACAGCTGTTCACAGCTGCACTTCCCGTAATTTATTGGTTAGCTTTGATTTTTTTCATTTTCTGTTCATTGATAATGTATAAAAATCATCATTCATAGTTCAAATATATCTAGAATGCAAGGTGAAGCTGAATACTACGGTCTGATCCAACTGACAGGTGCCAACATGGGATTTTGGCTAATGTTATTTACTCCTTTGGGTAACATACAAGGGCTAGTTATGAGTCCTGAAGGAAGCAGATTAGGAAGAGACATTAAGGATTTGAGCATCAACAATGTCATTAATATTTTGCCTTGACTCCATGAAGAGGTAGTGATTTAAAAACTGTATCGAATGAATGGAACTCAAAAAGTCGGATTGTTTCCGTCTAGACAATGTGTTCTCGGGAAGATGCAGTTCAACAGATGAAAACTTACAAGTAGCCGGTTCGCCCTCTCTGCATAGCAGCAAGTTGGATTCCTATCCGCAGGCAGCTGTTTATGCAAACATGACAGCAGAGGTTTCAAGTTTTATATTTGTAGAAGGCAAGTCCTATCTGAAATGCTTGATTACAGTACGTAAAACCAATTTAATGATGCCGGAACCGACCAGAAGCAAGTACACGGCCCAGCATCAAACTTGTAGCCCGGCGGCTCGGGATGGAAACAAACAACCTTTCCTGCTGATAGTACATATTGGTGATCTACAACCTTCTATTGTTTAGTTCTCTTCTTTCTGTGCTCATCTTCTTTTCAAATCTACGGGATTTGTTATTTTTTTGTAATTTCACTTTAGGTAACATAATCAAGTACCCTGTTTTCTATCCCATATCGACCATGGACCACATCTCCAACGCCGCTGAGTGTACCGAAGCTTCCTCCGTGGAGCTCACCCCCATTGCTTCACCAGCCCAAGCTATTACGACTCAACCCTCAAATCTCGTCCAGGCTCTCCTCCAACCTACCAAGCTCTGCTCGTGCAAATATGTATTCCCAACGCTCGACAGCCTTGCCTTCCACCTTTGGACGGCCGCAGCACACGCTCCGCTCCGCCGTCAATCTGCCCGTGTCGGTCTCAGTCGTCCCGTAGTCTGTAAATGCGGCCAGACACTGAATAATGTTGTTCGGCTCATTGCTCACCTGCTTGATTCAAGTGAGCACGATCGGAGTCGGATGACAGAGGAGCTCCATTCTATTTTCCGGATAAATGAAGGCCTGCATTGCATTTTATGCATGAGGCACTTCCAGACATTACCGGGACTTGATGCTCATTTTAACCAGCATCACCTGGAGCATATGCCTGGGGCTCTCGATGGGTTTCTTACCAAGACTGGGCAGCTTATCACTCGATCAATAGCTTGTCCCTGTGGCCAAGTCTTCACGGATCTCCCGAGTATCATCATGCATGATTTCTCAACGCCGGTTCATGCCGGTAAAATCGACGATATACTGCAACGGGCAAACTTTATTCTTGATTCGGGGAGATGTTACTGCTCGAAAACTGGGATGAAGTCGTTGGAGGCGTACGATCAGCACTATCGTACGAGTCACGGGAACCAGGCATTCACAGAGCATCTGTCACGTCCCAAGATTTGTTCTTGTGGGCAGGCCTTTCTCACACTGCAGCAATTCTGCAGCCATCTTGCGGTTGCACGTGGGATCCCTGGAGTAGGTACTACGCATGTACAACAATGAGATCAGGATAAATGCTAACGGGAAACGGTGATAGGGACAACATCCCCCGCCCCGCCTGCCAGAGCTAGAGGCTTCAGGCCAGACTCTCTCTCGGCCTGTCAATGCAGCCCCTGCCATTGATACTACCCAACAGTCTATTTTCCTGGCTCGGACTCAATCAAGATCACTTCCAATCCCCCCATCCGGCCCTCGACTGGCGTCGTCTTACCAGCCACAGCGTCAGTCCCTTGTGCGCCAGCCTGCCCGTCACGACCACAACACTTTGAGTCAATGGCAGGCCATCGAAGCCGAACTGGAGATTGGTCTTGCTCCCCGAGAACCCACCCCAAGCTGTGGCCAAGCGCCTCGCTATAGACCAGCATTCATGCAAAGTCGCTTTACCGGAAACTACAGATCTTCCTCCAAACTCCCGAGCTCACAGGAAAACGTGGCTAACAAACAGCCGCAACAGCCCCCGCCTGCTAGCCAGGAAACTGAGGAGTTGTTGTTACTATTTGACAGCGACGATGATGTTCAGCAGAACCCTGGATCAAGCCAGAGTACTGTCCCCAGCACGATCCATTCCGACGGGTCTAATGCGGTTTTTAGCAGTGACTATGAGCGGTCGGTCACTGCTAGTTCATCTCCGGATCCACCAGTTTTCCGGAAGATGCATGGGCCTCTATTGAGTTGTTCGGTTGGATATCTTGCCACCAAGAAAACCGTTGGAAATTCACCAGTCTCCAATGACAGCGGGACTCTTGCCAGAAATACCCAAAAAGACGCTGAGGCGGAACCCGCGGAACTCTTACAGCCCCAGCGCCAACCGTTAGCCATACCCTGCGATGCAACAGTCGTTGCTGATGTGGAGACTGTTAGTGAGGCTTACTGGCTTCAAAACTATGAATCATTTGGAGTGTGCGATTCAAAAGGTATTACGGAGAATATCCGGCCCAGCATGGAGACTGGCCCGGTGCAACCCGTAGAAGTAAAGACACCAGCGAGCGGTGTTGAAGTTTACAAGCCATTCAATGCAACTGACGGCTCTTCAACCGATCGTTACACTCAGTTTCCTGAGAGGATAAGGGTGGCGAGTGGACTAGAAGCTGATATAACTCAGGCTACGGCTACCCTGGCTGCTGATGAGGATACCTCATCTGGTCTGAGGCTTTCATCTGAGCCCATGATGGTTGAAGTGTCGCCATGTCGAAGCAACGGACCAGAGACTCATGATCCGGAGATGAAGGTCACTATTTCGGTGAATTTGATTATCCCCAAGATGATGGCGATGGCAGTGGACGCAAATGGAAATCATAAATTTGAGTTATCCAAGTGCTTGATTGCGGCTGCTCATGCCATTGCAAAGAATGTGCAGCAGAGCTAGGGTGATATTATTGAGGGTTCAGATAGCTTTTGGTGTTTAGTATGGGGGTTTGGCGTAATCTAGAATAGTTCAAATAAAATCTGATAAGTAGTGTAAAACTATTCAAACGATTAATAAATGTGGGATTACTGATTAGGGTTTACGGGAAATGGTCGGTACATAAACACGTGACAGAGACTAGCCCAGCCGAGATCCTTTGAATAGAGATAGTGCAAAGTGCAATTGTGTTGGATTTCAAAGTCAGGCTAGATGGTAGAGAGAGACTTAAACATCTGCGTTGTCACCGTTGAAGAGATATTTAAACATTTCGCCGGGCGTGTCCACAATGTCCGTGCCTGAAGATAAAAATGTCTTGTCATACTCGATTCCTGCGGTGTATACATGTATATGTCTTCGGGCATTTGGGACTGTACATGAGTATGAGGCGCATATCTTCGCGGTAGATGATAAGAGCCATGCGGGGGTTGGTATGTCTGTTTTCTTTTGTCTACAATTCTATAAAGTGTAAAGAGTAAATCTAACTATTACATAGTTTGCACCTGCGGTCAATACTTCGACTCTGGTCCGGAAGCCCGCTTTCACTCGAAATGTAGTGATTATCACATGAAGTATACAACCAGTGCGTACTGACCTATTTCACGATTCTATCATGACCAAAACTAATTCTGTGCCCTAGATGGTGTCCGCTTCTCTCCGATGACTCCTATTCCCCAAAAAACCCCCGCAAATGCACTTCCCAACAACCCCGTTCGATTCGCCTATGACTGCGACTGTTTGGGCACATTTGACACGCTTGAACTATATTGGGGCCACTTTGCTTCTAGCTCTGCCCACACTGATATGGATAATATACAGAAGATGAGTCTTAAAAACCTTTCTGTCGTGGCGCATGACTTCTACCAAGACGCTGGGCGTGCGGTAAAATCAAAGCCGTTCTCGAAGTGTTGGTGCCACAAGGAGTTTATATTTGAGCATGGACTTTGGCTTCATTTGGCGTCGGGATTCCATGAAGATATCCCATCCTCATTGAGGTATGAATTCCGGAGGCAGGCTGTACAAGCCGTGTTTTCCTACAGGACATGGCTACTCACAACAGTAAAAATGTATGAGCCAGTGGGGCCAAATACAGAGGGCAAGTGGAAATGCCATTGCAAATTGCTCTTTAATAATGAGGAGCAGGTTAAAAACCATAGGTCGACTATGGCATGTGTAAAGGATCCTGTTACTCGGATCGCTCTGGAGGAGTGGAGGACCGAGTTGTCTCGTGTTGGTGATAGAGCATGGCTCATCTTAAAGCGTAACAACAGTTCTTCAATAGAAGACGACATGAGCAGGCTTGACCTTGCGCTTGCTATCAAGAAGACTTCGCCTTCAAGTATAGCTACAGCTGACAAACCTGTACCTGCCCTTGGAGTGCCACTGAATGTGGATGTGGCTTCTCCCACTAAGACGAAAGTTGATACTTTAGTGCCATCTGCATCAATCTCTGTGCCTAGTGTAGCAGAACCAAAAGCCGAACGCACGTCGGCCACTCCTAACTCCGCCTTAATTGACGTTAAAAATACCTCTGAAGCCCCTACTCCACTTTCTACAGAATTGGAAACAGTCACTCTGGCCAGACATGGTGATGGGTATTGGCATTGTTCTTGCCAAGATCAATTCAGACTTGAGTCTGGTATCTGGAGGCATCTTGCTACTGCTAGTCGCCATCGTGCATTTGCTGCTCTCCGTGGGGTATTCGAGTCCCACAATCAGTATCTTCAATGGTTGGAGACCTACGACGTTGTATCAAAATTGAAAACTCTCGATATCCAAGAGCAAAGTGATGGAGTGGAGCTGACTAGAGCCCTACTTTATGCTGGATATTATTGTGAATGCGGAAAACATATTACTACCTTGCAGGGTACGCTTACGCACTTGGCTACTTCTGGAAAACATGCGGATATTTCTCCTCAAAGTAGGAACAACCTTCTAGCTAGGCGGGATTTCATATACAGCGGCAGCACTGGCTATATATGGCCGTCTTCTACAGTGACATATCCAACGCTTGTGCCACCACAAGCTTCTAGTACCGACGTTTCTACTGTTACTACAGTAGTAGGTGGCCAGGATCGAAAACTGGTTGAGCCGATAACGAATGCAGACCAGAAATTCCCCTGCACTTGTGGAGCCAAATTTGACTCTAGGCTAGCAATTTGGTCCCATCTTATAGGTGCCTCGATACATAAAGATATGGATGAAGTTACCCGAATCAAGCTATCAGGATATAGTGGGGCAATACCGCTAAGAAATGCTATTCCCCAGGATAGAACTGACCGTGGAATCCCTCCTGAGGCTACCCCAACCATAACTCCCTCTATCACCAGCTCTTTGAATCCTCCTAAGGCTACCTCAACCATAACTCCCTCTATCACCAGCTCTTTGAATCCTCCTGAGGCTACCCGAACTATAACTCCCTCGATCACCAGCTCTTTGAATCCTCCTGACCCCGCCAACTGGGCTCAGATTTTGCAGTTTAAATCCAATGTATCACCAACTGTGCCGTCTAGTCCTGCCAAACCTGCGTCGGCTACGACTGTGCCGTCGAGTTCTGCCAAACCTGCGCCGGCTACGACTGTGGCTCTGACTCCCGAGGACCGTCTGTTCCGCCATCCTATTGCGGTTGGTGTAGCCATCCGGGATAGCCTTCTTGATGGCCTCGAGTCTGATGATATATCTATACTTCATGACTTCCTCAAAGAATACCCTCGGCACCACAATGTGTGGACGCAATTAGGCCAGGTGCTCAAAAAGGAGTATGAAAAGAACCCAGGTGATGTCAGTATCGCACCGCCTTACCCGAAAGTACTCAAGTTTAAGGGGAAGAATGCGGTGGTTATGAATTTTCAGGATATGAACAATTCGGATACGGACGATTCGGATACTGGCGGGAATAGTGATATACACTCAGATGCGGAAAGCGTGGATGCGCCGTGGGTGGCGCGTGAGCATGGGGAAACGAGGGCATGGGGAAAGTGCACTGGCTCCTGTGGGTGGTGTGGAAAATGCAAATAAGATACAGTCAGTTAGTCATGATTTGTAGAACTAATATAGATATTTGAAATATATGTCATGGCTGTATATAAATTATAATTCTTGTCTTTGGTTACTGCGGTAAAATTAACCACCTACCTTTGGTAATATTATAGATCGAACTGTGATACTTCCTATTTAAGATATCACTATCTTAGTGCTATGTAAAGCCTAGTTGGAAAGGAATAACAGGGCATCGAGAAATACGCGACCTTGTTATCCGATTACTGATCCGTGAGTATACCTGTTACATTGCCTATATAAATATTGTACTGTTACAAATGTTACCATTACCTGATACGCAATATATATCTCTATCAGTATGCTTGTGGAACACGAACCCAACCATCAGCCCCACCCTTTGCCCGGCTCGGTCAGATCCAATACTGTTCTAATCTGTCTCTGTAGTCAGTCCTTTGGCGGTGGTGCTGCATTTGAATATCATTTACGCGAACTAACTGCGCAGAATTATGGCCCTTTTGGTACGTGAGAAAGTCAATCCTGTATGATATTCCCCCTTGCTAATACAGCCACAGTATGCAGCTGTGGCGTATACTTTGCCAACGTTCAGTCGATAGACGAACATCTCCAGTGCAAACGCCACATACAGGAAGTTATGGTGAGTACGTAAAAGTGTAGTAACATTTGAATTGATTGTATCTAACTATCCGACTAATATCAGAACTATCTCCTGTAGGAGTGCTAGAGCAGGAAACCAACCCTAATGTTCCCATACATACCGATAAATTAGAATATCTATGTGAATGTGGCTACCGGAAGAGGGATCTGATTACTTACTGGCGGCACTTTGCAAAGATTCCCGAGGAACATAATCTGCCTGATTCATATAAAAGCAACCTGCGCACTCTAGCCAATGATACTAGCGCGATACTGATACAGGTCGTTCGGAATTTCCAGATGACTGCTCCGTCAATGGCCAGAATCGGCAATCATCACCTGGAAACCTCGGGTAAAGATTCCTGTGCTACTGCGACTGGAGACCAGGACAATTCGGGGTTAACACAGGGAAACCTTCCCACATTGTCAATGCAAAGTTTGGTAGTTCCACTACCAAAAAGCATGAGAGTGGAAGTTGATAATTTGATACTAAAGATAGCTGGTATTATCGGCGACATTGAGCGGAAAGCAAAGGAGTCCCAGGTTTGCTGCCAGGAACTCCATGACATCAGTTCAAAACATAGATCAGAAGACAGTATGATAGAGGATTCTGCGGAGGATTATCAAAAGCAGGTAAGGAACTGGGATATGATGGCTAGTATTGCCGAAACGGCGGCTACTTGTATCTTAGGGAATATGGCTGGCCTTTAATGGAACAAGAATGGAATATACGAAGCTTATTACATTAGTGTTAGTAGCGACTGGTTAACAAAATGTCGTTAAATCCCCCATGTACTATTCTTAGTCATGAGTAGTTTAGCTCCGTGAATACATCAGATAATAAACTACTTTCGGTCTTCCCCACGTAAGCTTCTATCCTTGATCCCAGGGGTTGAAGAAGCAAGAAACTAAGAACAACCTTAAACAAAATCTGAGGAGACTATTAACAAACTAGACCCTTCATTAACGGTGCAATAGCCAATGGGGGATTGCCTAGATATTTTTTATCAATAGCGAAGATTATTGCAACCCTCAGGTAAGTCTTGCTTAATATAAGCAAGGACTGTGAGTGAGAGGGCCGTGAGTGCAAGTATGAAGATCGGATCTCGGACGTTGTAAATGGTATATGGTAGATGGTAAGTATTAATCTACGAAGTGATCTTATGAATCTTGGAAAGGGTGGGTTTCATAATCATTGATGAGAAAGCCGGCAATTGATCAAATTCTTCAATATTACGACGGTAAATATTAAGTTATTCGGCCTTGCGTTATTATCTTGCTCACAGAAAGAAAGGAAAAAGAAAGAATTAAGGACTCTAATTAATACAATTCCTCGGAAACTACATGGCAAATCTATCAAAGTCCAATCCCTCTCCTCAACACTCCCCAGCCCTATCCGTCGGTCTGTCCACCTCATCCAACTTGCAGCATTTCCCGCACCACCCACACGCATGGCCGCACTTCCCCCAGTCAGTCCCATAATTCTTAACTGCCACCCAACTATCTTCACTCCCCGATCGGGATCGAGACTTATTACTGCTGCCTGGAGTAACTGCTACTCCCTCTCCCTCATCACTATCATCCCCATCGACGTCTAGATCTATCTGGATCTTGGGGACCATGCAAATTGTCTTGCCATTAGGTGCATGAGCCGGACCCTTCGGCAATGTATCCCTCCCCAAATTTACCCCAGGCATCATCTTGATCATCCTCTGAATCAATAAGCCCTCAACTTCCGAAAGACTCCCCTTAACCCCGTCCATCTCATCTAGGGCTCCCTTCGCTAGGGCGGCCACTCGCCCGATAACATCCTCTTGCTCCTGCTTTGATAACCCCACTGGCGACACCTCATCAACCATAGTTTCACCACCTAACGACAACACCGTTGGGGAAACATCAACCTTCTTCTTGTGGTTTTCCACTGGTGTCACAAGCTTCTTCACAGTAACAATATGTTTCTCCTTAACGTGTCCTGCTTTCTTTTGCTTTTTCTCCTTTGCTTTCTGATTTTTCCTCATACGCCTTTCGGCAACACATTTGTCATCTGCCGCAACCTCCGCCGTCTTTCCGGTTGGGTCCAAAAGTTCCGCAATCGACATACCCGTCAACCTGTCCTTACGGGCCTTGCTCTTCTCCTTAGCCTCCGTGACTTGTTTAAGGCGACGATCGGCCCGCTGAACTTGCGATTGCTTGCGAAGATTGAGGCGTTCAGCGGCGGGGATGTCGTTATGGATCTTGGCATTGCTTTGGTGCATTAATATGGCATCGGGCCATTGAAACTTCTTGCGGCATTGGCATGGGAATACCCTGGGGAGCTTCGACTTGGATTTCGCCATGATTGAAGGATTTATGATAGTAAGTCGAGGGATATGTGTATAAGTCGAGTTTGGAGAAAACAATTGTAGAAAATAGCAATTAATGAAAAAGTGCGAAGGTCGTAATGATAAAGCCTTGAGATTTTTAATTGCAAGTATATATGATGAATGTCGGTGTCTAGCAACAGTTTAATCGTCCGAAAACAGTCCACACCTCTCTCTTTGTCTTGAACAACAAGAAGAAAACCATCCCAAAAGGCTCCCCAGAATCATCCATCAACCACCCTCCAATACCAGGCATTCCCAGTAGCCGCCCGCCCCCCAAAGCGAACAGAGACACTTCCCTCGACCTATGCCCACTCACCATCCGGCCTCTTATCCATCCCTACGTCCCTTCCGTCCCCGAACATTCACGCATCCCCACCAATCCAGAACCTTATTTCCCTTTTTGGGGCTTGTCGTCTCGAACACAGCACGCTGATTGGCCAGAACGTCTTGGCAAGCGCAAGAAGTTACCAATCAATGAGGACAGATCGGGATTTCCCCGCACAGCCACTGGAATTGGGCACAGAGGCTGTGTATGTTAATGGGGCTACAATTTGAGAGCTGAACAATGCTGCAGAAATACAGCCAAAACAAAAGAGCCAAAGAGAGCTTTCTTGTCAGTCAGATCTCGATGGTAGTTGCAACGAGCGGGCTGTTGTAGATCAAGTGTAATCCGGAAAGGATTCATGGATGGAATGCAAGGGCAACTTGATAGGATTAAAACAAAGCTCGATGTGGACAAAAAGCGAGATGAAAAAAAAACCCGAAATCAAAAATGTAAGCCGACAACGACAGGATTTGAACCTATGCGGCCGAAGCCATGAGATTTCTAGTCTCACCCATTAACCACTCTGGCACGTTGCCTTATTTGATGAAAATTGTTTCTGTTATAGAAATTATATGGTCGCAATAAATAAAGTGGGGCCGATTCTTTTTTTTTGTCACATAGACTCTTTAACATTAGGCAGACGTTAAATAAATTCAAATCGTAGAACTAGTTTTATAAATTAATAAATACGTGGAACCGGTTTTTTATCTCCGGCCTACGGTCGCCCGGTTGCAGAAAACTTTCATATAGGCAAAGCAGACGGTCTCACACTCTCCGGTGACCACTTCTGCAAACCCGGTGTCACATTATCCTCGCAAGATGGGCAGACGTAACTTAATAAATCGATCAATCTACCAATCTAGTGCAGTAACCACTTGGGTGTAAATCCGGTGTCGTATACTTCCCATTAGCACTGTTAGTCGTAAACTAATAAATTAATCAATCAATCTAGCCTCTTGAATCATCTTCAGCTACCCATTTCACCTAATTCCTCTTTGCAGATTGCCCAACTTGTCCCAAACATCCCCCAGAACTTCATATGCAAACATATAGTAAATCAAGCAACTAAAATCATAAATTATTATTGATTTGCAAAAACATGACCTATTGTAATCGACCTCATTCTATTGCGTGTAACTTCTCGATCAACTAAATTCCCAAATGACTAGAAAATAGCTGGCCTCGTGAGACTGTATCATGGTTAAGACATACAGAAACGATCATGAGCCGTAGTAAGACACGTCTTACTGTATTAAATTTTCTGGTAATATCCAGATTACTACGCACCTAACCTACAAACAGAGTATTGGATCAAGTAATGACCCTATAATATCATACGCATACAACACTCAAAACACAATATCAAAATTAAAAGAAATATTATCGCTAAACTAAGTACACCTACAACTCTTCGGTACACTCTCCACACCACATGCATATTTTGCCGCAGAAATCCCATGTCTTCTGGCCCCTCCTCTTCCTCTTAACAATGACACTCCATGTTCTATCCGTTTCATCCGAATCGCTGTCCCAATGTTCATTTTCTTCGATACTGATTTCATCTTCAATCGACCCTGTCTCTGTAGTCTTCCATTTGGCATGCCTGTCACTGCTCTCATTGCTCCAAATAAGCAGAGAGTTGTGGTCTACAATTGTCCACTGATGCTGCGAGTTCATATCTTTTAAGCTTAGAGCTGAATTATCATGCTTCTGGCCACCACATCGGTACTTTTTGGGGTCCCATTTGAATTTTATAGGCGTCACCGATTCACCAGAGTCGTTTGTTGGAAGTGAATTGGCAGCATTCTGTTCTTTCTATGTTCATCCCAGTGTTAGTCTTCTATGCATTTCTCTAGCATCATTTTATCAGCTATTCAAACATACTTGGTGTAAAGGAGCTGTCGTCTGTGGTTCTTCACCTTCCGTTTGGCTAGTTACTTCCTTCGTACCCAAATTATTATCAGGAGCAGCCGTATTGTTCGCCGGCCTGTCGTCTAACTGTAACAATTGGTCCAACTCAATCACACTGATAATTCCGTCTTTTTCAGTACACCAAATCCAGCCGTATGTCTGCCCAGACACGAAATCCACTACGAGACTAGGGAATGCAGCTGGCATGGTGGGACTGCTGGGTCTGGCCCTGACTTCGGGATTGGCAAAGTTCACCGGTTTACTGTGGAATGGGTAATTTGAATGGATGTTGGCTTCTGGTCTCAATTTGCCACAGTTTATAGCATTTATCTTCGCATTTCTTGTGGCATCCGAGGCCATATTGATCGAAGCTCCCATATCGCTGCTACTCATAGAATTCGTAGACTTGATTGGAACATTCAATTCCATAGAAACTTTGGGCTCTCCGGCGGTATTAGCCTGCGAGTTGGCATGAGCATCAACGCCCGAATATACAACTCCAATGGCATTCATATAATACCTATTGAGCACAGTATGGTCCCCGAGGTTCTCATTCAAACAAGCCCGAGGATTTGAGTAATAAGTGGACAAGGGGCCAGGCATACCCTGCTTGTACCTGTCTTCTAGAGTCAATTGGGTTCCAACCTAGGGTACCCCAACGTACCTCTGCACGTAATCGGTAAAGGTTGGACATTTATTGTGTAACAATCTTGGGTATTTCAACCCAGGAATTGACAGTTTGGAACATGAGGTTGGAAAATCAGAGTTCATATCGTTTGTTATCATCGTGGGTCGATACATTGGAATATGAGCCGCAGGGAGGGACTCGTCCAGAATGGATGCATAAAAGTTGTTGAAACATGGAGTCAGATTGGAGCCCTGAATGCGGCCCGCCATTATCTGCGCGGCGTCGATAATCTTCACGTTAGTCATACAGTCTATATACTGGGCTTTCTCAATCGCCGTGTTAACCATAAACGTTACCTTATTATAGGGAATGAAGACCTTTGATCCTGGATTCAACCCACTCGATGGAATACATCCGCGCTTCGGTTGCCTACTGCTTTCTCCGCGTCCTACATCCATTGCTGTCTTCATTTCCGCTTCACCTTCATTTCCCTCTTGATATACTTGCAACTTCTCTAAGGTTAGCATTAGTTCATCGCGCCCTGTCTTCAGTATCAATCGTGAAACAGCTGATGATCAAGCAATTTCAAAGCTCAGCAAAATCATAAGGATGATGTTGGCTTTGATGTCATCGATATCTTAGGTGAGAAATGGATGATGCACGAAAGGTAGGTGATTATAGGACTTACTGGGTGATAATGAAAGAATATGTGTCATTTGTTTATTTTGATCCTGGCATTGTTGGTAACTTTAAATTGTGTCTCTTGCTGTTAAATGCTGTTTCCAAATATAATTACGTTCTACTACGACTCGGAAGGTACAGAATATCGACTACAATCATTCAAAAGTATTTGTAAATTGAAATATGGAATAAATTCAAACATATATATCAGACGTAAATATTAGATTGAAACCAGACAACAGAATCCCAAATACTCCGGACCCCCCACTTCACAGGAAAACCCGAAGATACTTGAATTTATCAAGTCCTCCGACGTTCTCGTACCCATGTTTTGTATCCCGCGCGCGCCCACCCGAGGAAGCTCCTTTGAAATGCACCTCAATGTCCCTGCTGGTGGCCAGATTCCTCCATTTCTTCGCCACCACCAAGCCCTTTCTAGAAGGGATCATCAAGGCACTTGGCGGCACCCAATATGACAACATGGGTTCATCGCCAGCATTAACCTCGTCATCACCATCGATGACGGTCCCTTCCCACATGCCAGCCAGAAGTTCTCTCAACTGGCCGGAAGGAGCAGACATGGCTCTGCGCTGCTCTTCGGGTGGTACTATGGGAATACCAGAGTCCGGCGCCTGTCTGGACTTTTCTTGGTCTGACGGCTGCAGCGGAGCTCTCTTCTTGGCGAGTTTTGTGGATTTACTCCTAACCAAGCGGGAGGTAATCACTCTCTTGAGTTCATCTCGGAGAACTTGCAGAGGCATAGTGATTTTTTTTCTAACGTGTTTGTATGGAAAATAGCAAAGAATGTGCAAAGAGCAAGTGCGTTAATACTGGTAGTTAACCCGGTAATGTAGTGAAAGAAATATGTTTCCTTAATAGTAGATGAGGAGTGAATTTGATAAAAAGAGGATGAAGAAAGAATAATGGATAGTTTGAAATAACAAAATGGGACAACAGAATAGCTTAATGTTAAATATATGACCAGTGGATACTATGATGTATATTTTGGTTGAAATGTAAAATTCTGCTCCCAAACAACGCCGTCAATGTCTTTTTCTGAAATAGGAAATAAATTGGGTCACGTGGTATAGATACCTGTAAAGTATCTAGGCATTGTTACACCATCTCCTGAAATACTACAGACCCACATCTACATCCCAAGACGTCTAGTAGCGTCAAGGTGAGTCTTGCCCATCCACCGACATCCGGGCCATGAGGAGGGTGAGATCTTGGCGTTTGAGCAAATTTTGATTCTTAGACTCCTCGAAAGCTTTCAGCATCATCTGGGTTTTCTTCAAAAGTCGGTGGTTGGCAATATTATCGGAACTATCTCTGGGGTTGTCGATACGTTTGGCGAGGATACTCTTGCGAATGTAGAGCATCTTGAACTTACGTTGAGGGTTGGCCGGCCCTTTCGGTTGAATTCTGTGGCGTTGGACTTTATGTTTATATCTTAATCTTGAGGCACAAAGGTGGTAGTGACGACGGGGATTTATTTGTTTCCTTGGGGCTGGTTGATCAAAATATTCATTAGTCTGTGATGATAGTTTGTTGATTGTGAGGTGGGTAAACATACTGGACAGTATCGTAGCAGTGACAGGGGTCATTATGAACTTTGATAAATAATGTGTGCTAGGTGGTTGAGGATGTGGTGAGAATCTATAGATCTAAAGAGACTTTTCTAGTGAGAATTAATAGTCTTTAAGTATTATTTAGAGTGTCCATAAATGGTCCCCTTGTTATGCGTTTATTGTCTGATAATGACTTGTTATTCATTGCCTGTGGCAATTATTTGGTCTTAAGCCTTGCTTTCATATCAAGAGTAAAAGACATGATAGGGTTGATATTTGTCTCTAGGGTTATATTATTTAGCGCTGTAAGTCATTTTCCTCATTGGGTAGTTAGACACTTTGATACCAGATGGTTGTTGATGATATCGCAATACCATAAGCAACGTATTTGGATTTTCTACTGACATGAAAAACTCTGTTGGCTGTGTTTATTTACTTTTATTGCTCAGCTATCACCGCTAAAGTTTTACATTCACGCAAGATGCTAATGACCTGTCACTATGCACCCTTTATATGCAGAGCTGCCTATAATTGGTGGGCCTCATGAGCCTATATATGGGCCCCAATACTTTTAATAATAAACAATAGTATGAAACACCTAATAAATTTCTACAACGCTGTACCTAATATTTTGTACTTCTCTTGCCTCACGTCTTTTGCTACACCTACACTATTCCCTATACATCCTCACCTACAGTTGCAGCCACCATCCCATTACAACCAAGATGGCCAAGGGATATCTTTGTTCTTGTGGCCGCCGCCCCGCCAGCATGCGTGACCTCTACATGCACTTTTCTCGAAACCCTCTTCACCACGACCTCCCGGAAGCCCTCCGCGCCATAATCCAGGTCAAGGCCGAAACCGCCAGCAAAGTCGGCCAACGCCACGGAAAGCTAGCCCGCAAGCTTTTCGAGGCCCAGATGACGGCCTCGATGACCAGTTCACAGAGATCATCCTGGCGCTGGCACAACAAGGATAACACCATTGAAGAAATCATCAACTTCGAGGCGACACAGCAGAAGAAGACAAAGGCTATCATGGCGAAGAAGAAGAATAAGGGCAAGGGGAAGACAAAGCAGACGGCCCCGGCTCTGGCCGTGATGAAGAAGCAGGAGGAAGATACGGGGCCAGCGATTCTCAAGGAGAATCAGTCTGTTTTGTATACCCCGTCTCAAAAAGACGGCCTCAATGAGTTGTGGGTTGATGATGACTACTATGAGCTGTGGGCTAATGACGACTTGGGTTACATTCAACACATCAATCCAGGCGACCCCGAGTTTATTCGCCACCTGATCAAGCTGATGACATTTGAGAATTATGAGGAGGGCATTGATTTCCAGGAGGATGCCATAGGCTACGTTGAACTAGATTAAGCTGCGCTAGATACTAAGAAAAACCAAGCTGATTGCCAATGCTTATTTATCCCTTGTGATAATGTCTTATCTCGTAAAGGCGATTGGTGATACTTGTACAACGTTTATAGGGTTAGTTTGGTTCGAGTCGCACATTTTCGGACTGTTGCATTATCACTGCCACTTAAATTGAAGCAATCTGCAAAGACGGTTCGGTTCAAATTAGGTAGACCAAGACAAGGGAGGTTTACCCCGCGGCAGATTCTGTCGGGCCTCTCATCATATCATTATCTTTTTACCTTTTTATTTTTCTTCGATATTGTGACTTCTTTCAGGACATTCTGTAGTCCGACTCCCACCAAATCCCTTTGCAAAATTCACGAATTATTCTACAAATCTTTATTTGATATGGCAGAAATCACGAAGACCTGGTTTTGCGGCATCTGTGGGGCAATTTTCACAAATTCTATATCTTTTTCCCAGCACCGCTGGGCTTCTAAGAATCACAACATTCCCCAAAAGGATAGAGATGTGCTCCGTGATCAAACAAAGCACCTTCAACGTCAATTTGCAAGAAAGCAGAATGCCATGTCCGCCAAAGAACTAAAAGAGGCCCAGGTCCAGCAAGCTCTTGAGTGGCAATGGCTCCAAAAAATCAGGTCAGCTGTTTTGGCAAAGAGGCTGGACGGGCTGGATGCAAAATCAGCCAAGTTGGTCCGAAAGTCAATAAATGTGGCCGAGAACTTCCTGAATATGATCAAAAACATAGTAAGCAACAAAAGAATCGCGAGTTTCTTCCTTCTTTTCTTCTTGAAGATAACCAAAGAGGATTCATCTCATGCGAAATAAAGTCACTGACTAGCTCTCCTTCCATCAAAGGCTAAGCGAGATCTCGCCAAAGAGAAACTCGCAACTCAGACTCAAGCTCAGACTTCATCACGGCCTGCTACAGTTTCGAAGCCCGCAAATCCTCTAACCAAACCAGTCAAACCTCAGCCGGTCCCCAAGGCCAAAGAGCCTCTAACCAAACCGGTCAAACCTCAGCCGGTCCCCAAGGCCAAAAAGTCTCAACCTCCCGCTTCCACCAAACCCATCCAACTAACACCGCCAGCACCTAAAGCCCCGCCCGCTCCCCCAAAATCTACCAAGTCCACAAAGAAACCAGCAAAGCCGAGAAATTTGTCTATGAACGATACGCAACTAGCTCTTTTAACATCATTTAGCGACGAGGAGGATAGTGACGAGGAGGATAGTGACCACGATGGCAAATTTGATACGCGGAGCACGATGTCGTCAGACACAAGTGATGATGCTTGGGATCTTGTGAAGAGGGAAGGGGCTTCGTGGGGGAACTGTACTGGTAGCTGTGGGTGGTGTGGGAAGTGCGGAAAGGGCGACGCTAGGAAAGAGAGTGCGACAGCTATTGAGGGTGGGGCATAATATGGTGTGATGGGTCTACATAGGGCTATTGTGTTGAAGATGAATCATCATGAGTGTCGGGGTGGCTTGAAGGTGGTAGGTATCCGATCATGTAGTTTGAGTATCTAGAGCATTCATATATTGGACAAACAAGATCTATTCATTCATCATTAAATCATCAAGAGTTCACCAACCAAATTTCTTATCTTACTCCCGTACTCCCTCCTCACTATGTCCCCCTTTGAAAGAACTCCGCCCATCTAACCTGGTGCAAACCATCATCCGTACCCGGCAACCCAACATGCGCATCAAACTCCATCCAATCTGGACCCGACGCTCCATCACCATACCCTATGTGTGCCGCTCCTCCCATCATTGTCTCATCCTGCAAAGTCTCCGCCGACATCCACTGCTGTCCCGAAGTATCCATCGGCATACCAAACCCAGCTTGCGGCACTGTGTTACTATTTGCATGATAATACATACTGAGTAACTGCTGTTCGGCTGGTGGTGCAACAGAGAATCTCGTACCATCCATCGGCAGTTGTATATGCTGAATGGCGTGCGTTGCGTCCATAGGTACAGCCATTATGGGCTGGATAGGCTGGATGTTGGGCATTGGCGTCATGTTTATCGATGTGTGTTGCTGATGACTAGGTGGTGCTGGTGTAAACTGGTGGCTTGGCACTTGCGGCGCCGAGGTACTTAGCGTATATTGCACTGGGAAGCTCAACGATGAGAGATTTTGGAATGAAGCGCGTACTTCTTGCGCCGCCCAGGCTTGTGCTGCTTGGTGAGCTGCCATTGCCTCCGACGTCGCTAGCCGAGCTCTCTCCTCATCAGTCATCGGAACCATGTTCGGGCCGTATGGGTTTGGGTGTTGTGGAGGAGTAACCTGCTGCATCTGGACTCCGTGGGGTATCTGGGTCTGCGACGGGGCTTCAACACTCTGTGAGGCACTAATTTGCCCGGCGTTATCGGGAGAACTATCATAGCGCTCGCCAGTTGATAGTGCCAGCATGCGACTCAGAATGCGATGGGCTCGTTTTGCTTCGGTACTATCGCCCTTTCGTCGCTCCCATTCTTGACGGGAAGTGCGAATGAGCTGGAGTAAAGGGTCCCGTTCGATAGGCTTCTTTGGTGTATCAAGGGCAGCGGCAGCGGGATCTCTTTCTATGTGGAGAAGGTGACCAAGTTCAAGACACAACATCATGTTTGCCAACAGGAAGTCATGTGTACTCAGCGAACTAAGGAACCACCGATGCTTATGGAGTTTCCCGCCAGGGTCAATCTCGTGATAGATGTCAAACTGAATCTGTAGAATGGCCTGCGCGGAGTGAATACACCGCAATCGTGAAAATAAATAACGGGGTTCCGTCCATGCTGCAGAAAAATAGCGCCGATGAAGCACAATGCGAGCTTTCAGATACATGAGTTCAATCCACGTCCGGTGCATAATAAGGTCAACGGGTATGCCTTCTCGCGCCATTGTGGCCACAGGGACCATCTGCAGAATAGTGGGAATGGCATCGTGAGCAGCCTCAAGCTTTGCGTCTAGACGATTGATTTCACCCCAAGACGGTGACACTGCCGATGCCATAGCACCACAAATAGAACTGAAGACCTCTACCAAACGGCTCTTAACAATAGTGTAAAGCGCGGGTGTCCGTTCGTTCATGCTGCGAGACTCGGGCAGCTTAGTAGAGTCTTCATCAAAGTCCTCGTCACAAAGATTCCGAGGAAGCGCTGAGTCGGAGAAGTATCGTTGAATTGCCGGCGGGACACCAAATTGGAAGTTAACCAAAATCTCAATTTCCGTCAGAACAGTCCATAGCCGTCTTCTCATCTCTCCCTCGAATGGAGAAAGATCTTTGAAATGGCGAGGATCTCGATGGTATCCCGAGTGCACTGCCAACCTGACAATGACAGAAAGGAGAATCGGCGATCCAGATTTCGCTCCGTGAGTCCTCATGTATTCCGTCCCAAAATATAGAATCAACGCCTCCAGCTTCCATCGTCCAGGCATTGTGTAATCACTGAGTGACAAGGCTTTCGCCGCCCGCCTCCGGAAATTATTAACAACTTGCATCGTATCCGTACCCATCTCTGCCGGTATCTTTTCGTCACCTCGTAAACAAAACACTGCTGCCCGGGCTACCATAATAAGCAGCAAGGCAATCCAACTAAAGTTCCTCGTATACTCAGCTCCCTTTGTTTGATCCAATGGATTCTCCCAAAACTCATTATAATGTCTCCAGAAACTCGGCTGATGGAACATCAACCAAGCCGGCTCCTTACTCTTAAAGAACCTCCTAATGAAGAAATCTAGCACCGATTTTTCCGGCAGCCACCTCGCCACATTCCTAAGTGAAGGGTGGTCATGTCCAAAAGCTCCCAACATCAAAAGCGGCCCATTCTGTTCAACCATGGGCTCCTCATCGGACATATCATTGTACGCGTCACCATCATCATCCAGATCTGCCTCCCCAGTCATTTGCGTAACATTCTCCAACACCGCCTCCCAATTTTCCGAATCAACATACCGCCTATCAACACTCAATTGTCCGGCTGGTGCCGGTAGCGGAGCCCCCGCAAGATCTATGGGTGTATGTGCAGTATCTATCGTCTTTGAGAGATCACCGTGGGCTTCCGCTGCTGATAGCCGGTGTACCGTGGAACTAGGGCCGGAGTCAGGGATACCAGCGGCAGAGAGTCTGCTCCGGAGATGCGTGATTTGATCCTGCAAGGCCTGGATCTGTGATACAAGAGCTGGATCTTTGCTATCGCGTTCCTTGCCAGCATTTTGTATGTAACGACATGTATGCCCAATGTTCCGCTTCTCACATTGGTCGCAAGGTTGCAAGCGGTTGCATTTAAGTCTGCATGCTGGTTAGCAACTCATGATACTGGGATTGGATGACTGTGGAACACAACCACTTACTTTTTGTCACGACACGTGACACAGGAAAAGCGCACACGGTTCCGCCTTTTCGGCTCCCTGGGTGCTTGGTTTGCCGGATCCTGGCCCAAGCTCGATTCGAGGTTATTATTCTCGATGGTGATTCTACTGTTTGCTGACATTTTCGACAAGACAACCCAGTCCCTGGCTGTTTAGTGTGAGTGTAGTACCCGTTCGTCGGGCAAGGCAAGCCGCAAGTTTCAAGCTTTGACTGTCGCTGGCCGTAATCAACCCAGTCGGGTAGGATTTACGTAGGTATATCTCTTTGTTTTAGAATGTCACGGCTGTTAATAGTGATCGTCAACATACAATCAGATCAGATATAGCCTTTTCTCTCGTCCCCACGAGACTTGTAAAATGCGAAATATGGATACAGATGCAAGCACTTCCCCAATCAATCCGCCGATCCTCAAAATATCTCTCCCTGTGCAACAATAAGCGCTTTCGGCAAGTCACCAAACAGCCTACCACCTAATTTCCGATCAACTTCCTGCCAGAATCCGCTGACTTGTCAACAGCGGGACCAACTTAGGTCTTACCACAACCCGTGGTAATAGGACCCAAGAACCCGGGTGTTGGTGCGTGTGCGCAGACTGCCGAGCTCAGCTGAGGCAGCCGGATGGATGGCTCAACACGTGATGGATGGCCACTGAGGAATGGATAATGTGTAAGGCAATGGGTCCTCCCGAAGCCACAACAATGAGCTGGGTGGAGTGCACTATTTGGGGGTGGTGGTAGGGAGATGAGATAGATAATCCGGTGGGACCCGAGGGTGTGTCGGGTGGGTGACCCAAGGGACCAATAGAGTCCCGGCTCGATGAGCAATAATCAAAGAAAAGGATAACTGACTATCCCGAAATAGACCAATCTAACAGCCGGACGATCTAGGAGGGGGGGGGGGGAGTGGATGGGGATGAATATCGAGCATACAGTGCGTCCCAGATCGTCAATGCGTCACTGCCAATCTAATGGACACTCACGTAGTTATTTGCTAATATCCAGGTAAATAACGCGGCCCAAGGTAACGAGATCTCGCGATGTGCCGTGGTCTATCTGCGCAAGCCCGGCGATAAACGGAGCTATGAGGCGTAAGAGTGCTAGGGTGGGCAGACAAGATGGCCAGGTTTGGTAGGGGCTAGCTGGCTGGGCGGTTCTCTATATAGTAGTTAAGCGACAAAGCAGACAGGGACGACAAAGGGAAGGAGGGAAGACGTTTAGGGGAGACGGAAGGTAGTATAAGGAAGGTGGAGATGTAGGTTATTATGTGAGATACGACGAAGTGAGATATTTGCGGGGGGGGGGGTCAGAAGGGAAATCTGGGGTCATTTTTTTTTTCGTCGTGACCTTTGACTGATGAGGACCTGGGGGCGTTTTTTTTTTTTTGCCGTGGTAAATGAGTTTTTGCAATGGGTCGAGTTGGGGGGATCCGGAGGGGATTTGTGAGGTGGCGGCACAGGATTGCTGGCGGGGAGGGTTGAAGTGGGAGTTGGTTGAGTTAGATGGGGCACGATGGACGAAAGGATTATGGATGAATGAATCGATGGATGGGCGGGCTACCGCTCGCAGGAGCTTTGGATTTGATAAATCAAAGATTTGTATGGGTTTTCCGTCTAGACATGTGTGGGTGTACTATGATATGTCTAGTTTAGACATGCAGGACGAGTCGTGGATGTGCATATGGTAGGCTGTGTGCTCGACAGACAAACTACTGATTAATATGTATGTCTCCTAACATGCATCTATATACCCCATTTTTGATACCACACTTATCATGGTTTAATTGTCATAAAATATATCAACCCATTGCCTGGACTTCCCTGTCCCGCGCCCATTCTGTGGAAACTGGGCTGTGATACTCTGCATCAATCACATCTTCCCCTCATCAGTCCTCATTTCCACAGTCAGTATACCCACATTTCGTCTCTCTCATCAGCCCATATTCCACAAATCATCTTGCTATCTCCAGCGCCTTATCTTCCTAAGTTTCATCCGCAAACCCTATTCAACCAACCCCATATATATATATATATATATATATATATAACCCTAATCATTTATAATCTCTGTTCCTCCAACTAGGCCGCCTAAGATCCTGCCCCACTCTTCCCACGTGTGGAGCCGCCCGTTAGTGTTGTTAGCTATCAAGGTTATCATGAATATCTATTGAGGCTCTAACAGGGTGTGTTTTGAGCCACCAAACATTTATCTCATCCAGCTGAACCCCAACGCTTACAAAGAACATGAACGCACCATGAACAAAGAAGCTCCTCCAACAACAAAAGGATGTGAATGTTTGATACATATCTATATAAGGCATTCCTTGCCTATATCAAGAAAAAACGCAAACCCTCCAATACCAAGTCCCAACACTTCATTACCCACCCCGCTTGGCCATCTACCGTCACGGGGTTTCCTATTCTGCTTAAACGGCCACATTGTAACAGTAACCCGAGATGGAGTACGTTGTTGATGAAACGTTGTCCAGATCCAGCGGCTGTGGTGGTCGATAATGTGGGTTGCTGAGGCTGGGCCAGAATGAGAAGGCCTACATTGTCACAGTGGGACTTATCCAAGATGGGATGATGGACGGGGATGACTTGGACAGTACAGAGTACAATGTTGGCAAAGTTAGTGTTGGAGCAGAAACGAAACTAGCCAGAAGACTATACAATATTCAAACTTCACGGAAATCTCATCACCTTATAGTGCACAGGTTTTATCATATTATCACTTACATTAGCGCCTCTCTTTCAAATTACATAACCACAATTATCCTTCATTATGGATATCTACCTTACCTAGCTTAGTGCCCGGTCTTACCTTATCCCTCCCGTCTCTCCTCCTTCCCTTACTCTCATAGACCCATCCAGACCTCCTCTACTCGCTCCCACCCCACCACCACCTATCTGCATTTCTTCTCCTCACCACGCCAACCTGCATAATGCATGTCAGCCATCTTCTAAGCCAGGTAAGAAGTTGATCCCGAGTCAATACATGCACAGAGAAACAGCTTTAGCAGATAGCACAATTTATCCGTCATGGTAGCAGGCGTTGGCCCTTGTCCATTGAATATGTGATGCTAATGTTGGCTTTATTCCCGGGTTCCATCAGCATGAGTGTCAGCTGAAGGTAACCATGTATCACCTCGGTACCGAGCGCAAACCTTTCCACCCGATGCAGTATCAACGCCGAATCATAATCACAATCGTATCATCAAGTGGACAAGTCAAAGTATAGAAAATATATTGATCCGAGTAAGTCAGAGAATCAAAATCACATCATCAGTTATAACAAGGCCGTAAAAAAGAAAAGAAACAGGGTACAATAGCAGATACTGGGACAAGCGCTGATGTTGTCCCATAAGAAATCCCAAGAAATGACAGTAAGAATCCACGGGTATACCAGCGATAAATCAAGAACACAAATAACTCCAGATAAACCCAGGCAAACAAATAATGAACATAACGAAAACCCGAAAACTCCAGACCAGATCGACAACAGTCGACAATTTTTCCCCTGTTCAACACCGGAAGCTCCTAATACTCTTCATCCAAACTCTCGAGGTCAGTCTCTATACAAGAGAGCATATGCCTTGCTAGCTTTACAGATCAAGCTTAGGCTCCATCAAAATTCCCAGCGGCCTTCTCTCATCCTTAGTACCGTTCTCCGGTAGAAGCAAAGGAGGTAGCTTAAGGTCATGAGTCTGGTCCCGAGGCACATTACTATGCGCCCATGACTGGGACCGCGAGTGGCTTCCACGTGAATACGCAGCCAATGATGAACTATGCATTCCCGAGTTTTGGGCCGCAGATCGCGGCAACGGTGGCAATCGGTCGCCATTGTCAATACTGCTCGAAATGCTACCACGGCCAAGATCAAAGCTGGAAATTGATCCGCGGTGTCTACCATGCTCGCTAGGGTACTCGTTACCAGATGAGAACATGGGTGAAGTAACTGGTGACTGAACATAGTCCTCGTTGGGCGTTGTCGGTGACTGTGAGTTTGTGTTCCCTGTGCCCCCCGTAGCGTTGCTGCTGTCGTTGCTCCTGGCACGGCGCATCGCTTCCTGCATGTTAAATTCCGGGAGACGGGATCTACGAGCGGTGTCGCGCATATTGTGGTGGCTGCTAGGACCTGAAATTGAGTGTCCAAAGTTATTAGATCCAGAGTGGCCAATAACAGCGCTGTGTGATTGTCCACGGGCGTGTCCTCTGTAGGGTGCAGGAGGGTTGAAGTTAGCTTGATGCTGCGGTGGCAAGTTCGATCTCGAGTGCTGGTGCCCAGGCTGATAAGAATAGCCAGGTGGTGGTGGTGGTGCCGCGGATGGTCCGCTAATGGATGGCTGGCGAAGACGGTTCATGTTTTCCCGCAGAGAAGGGGGCCCTGGACGAGATATCTCTGCCGGACTCATTAGACTGCGGGAACGGTTATGGCCATGAGAGGTAGGATTTCCTTGTGGGGGCGGCGGCGGCGGGTTGTAAACAGGCCGAGTAAACTGGGGCTGTCCATGGTACTGCGCAGGCGGTGCCTGGCCCACGGGCCACGGCGGGGGTGGCGCTCCCATCTGATGATAGCCTCCTGGAGGCGGGTAGTGGCCTGGTTGGCTCCCGATTGGGGCGTTGAAGGAATAGATTGATGAAGCGCCATAGTTGACAGAGGGTGTTGACATCGACCTCGAATGTCCAGAAGGCATAGCCATGGGGGGGACTCCCGGGATAGGGTGCTGAGAAATAGAAGCACGCTTAGCACGAGTGATATTTTGTCGATTACGCCCGCCCTGGGCGGCTAAAGAATCCGGCGGGATGGCCTCGTTGGCATGGACAGTCTGGGCATGTTGGCGAAGGTTATCAAGACGAGTGAAGGCACGGTTGCAGTGGCACTTGAAAGGGCGCTCTCCGGTGTGGCGACTACAAAAATGGAGTTAAATAATGCCCCGTCGTTACATATGTCATCAACACTTCTAGTTAAGTTTAGGCTTACCGAATATGGCGAGAAAGATGCTCACTGCGAGTGAAGGAAAGATTACACGGAGGATAGTCAGTGCAGTAGAATTTATGTGGCCGTCTCTTGGTTTTGCGCTTCTTTCCACCGTTCTGGCTCTGTTCCGAATCGCTTCCTTGTTCTGATCTAGAATCACTATGGTGGTCGTCGTTGTTATCCGTCATGGTGGTATCAGTATTTCCGGGTGTGCTAGAGATAACAGGTTGAGTGGTACTGGTTGAAGGAGTCGCGGGTCTCAAGGGGATATCTTGCGGCAAAGGACGCTGACTCTGGAGGCCGTTGGTTTGTTGTGAAGACTGCGAAATGCGGGGGTTGGAGTTTGAGTTGGACGCTCCCTGAGTTGTCCCATTCATGATGGGGTGAGAAGGCGCACGTTGGGACATTGTTAACATACGCTCTGTTTGAGCTTGTCAACAACAAGCTATGAATATAATGGAAATTTGGGGTTTGGACTGCGAGCGTCTACAAAGGACACCGATAACTTTCTTTTTTTTTCAAGTAGATTCTAGCTTCACTGACGGCGGGCAACGATTTGCAGAAGCGAAGCGAAGCGGGGCTTTTGTGCGTCTGGTCAGGGCCTAGGAATATGTCGGTGACGATGCTAGACCAAAAAAGAATCTTAAAGCGGGCTCTATGTTGATTAAGAGCGAGGGTTGAAGACTTTGGCGGTGTAATGTTAAATAATAATGGTGATGCCCTCTAAGAATAGATAAGTCTAATACTTGGTAACGGACTCCACAACTGGATTGGATTTGCGAAAGTTGTGTTGGGCTCCTTGGGCTGTCTCCGAATTTGGTGCGGCCTGTAGGCTGTTGTGCGAGTTTCAGGTACTGAAGCACTGCGAGTATAAAATAAAGTGCGGAGTGCGTGGAATGGGTTTCAAAATGAAGACGGTGAACCAAGTGTAAATAGACAATGTTAGAATATATGGTATAATCGAATAATACTGTCGATGTGGTGATTGGCGATAAGAAATTGGATGTGTATTGGTACCAATGATGATAGGTGTTTGTAGAAAGTTGCGTCAAGAAGGTGTAGAGAGATCCAAAGGAAAGTTGACAAGTGCTGAGCGAACACTGAAGTATTTTGCGCGGGACCCAGACAAGGGACAGCTTCTATTGAGCTTGCGGAGGGATAAGTGACAAGCCACAAAACGGCGCCAAGGAATATAGTAGAAATGTTATCCGCTCTATAGAGCAGGGGGGGGGNGGGGGGGGGGGGGGGGCGTCCGGAATACTGGGGACTAGACAGGTACTATCACCTGTAGAAGATAGCAAATCAGAAAGACAAGTAGTAATCTGGTCTGGTCGGCGTCATGAGTGATAAAGCCGTAGCATAAGAAGTACAACGGATCAAGAAAGTGGGTAAGTAGGTGTGAGAGTGAGAAGAGTGTAAGGGAGAAAGAAATGCGTAAGGTTTGAGATACAGCGCGGGTATTCTGTTATCTATTCCCTATTTTCAGGCTTGGGGGCATGATAAAACAGACTGGGGATATACTGTTTTGGGGGAGAGGGGCTTTGTGCGGGCTCACAGGGCACTGCAAGAGAGAAGACGGTGGTTGGTGGATGTTCGGGTTCCCTTCTTTAAGTGGTCGTTTCAAGTGTCGAAGCGCAACAAGTAAAACGTCCGGTCTTCTCGGGGGGGGGGACGTGCGGCGACGGCTGGAAAGTATGAGGAATAGATTGATGTCTGGCGAAATTCACAAGATGAGATGGGATTCAGCGGTAATATTAAGAATGAAGATAATGAGTATTTAATGGCGATGACAATATTTGTACTGATGGTTGATATTTCCAAGTTCGAAAGGCGACAGATGAGCAGACTTTGTAGGCAAAGCTAGAACGTCAATTCGGGGGCAAGAACTTCGATATTTTGCCAGATATAGTGGAAGGAACCTCCTAAGAGACTATATGTGTACATACACTTATTGTGATAGCCGGTTATATAGCTCAGGTACCTTTTTGCTCCTAATAATTAGCAGGTAAATGCCCTGAAATCGCCACTAGGAGCAGAACTTGTGCACATCTTCAGACCCTCTGTTAGCTCAGGAACAGAGGCTGGAAACGGGAACGAGAAAATTTAAGAGACAAGACCTGATTTTAATGGTGGATTTTACTGTTGGAATTCGGTGTGTGATTTTCCTAAATTGGCTGGATGGTTCCTGAGGGTACCTCGATATTCAGCATAATGCTACTTTATTGATGCAGCTTGATTGGTACCTACAGTTGCTGCTCCTTCTGTACCTTTGCGACTCCACTGCTTCTGTAAGGGCCCTTGAGTTCAGGTAATGTCTGTGTCCTTCAATTCAAGCGCTCACTTGGCAGTGAAGGCTGTCGCTAAATATGCAGGATATTTCTCAAAGGACGATCTAACCAGTGGATATGTATAACGGCTGAGGGAGATACAGGCTGCTATTGAGGACTGCAGCGTTTTGTTGGGCAAGACAATTCAAAACTTTGGTTTGTAGATGTGGGTGCACAATAATGCAGGTTCTCATGTGGTGTGCATCCAGCGACCCAAAACCAGCTGAGAATAATAGAATAATAGGATTTCATGGACACCAGCAAACCTCAACTACGTCACTCGGTGTTCTGACTGTGAAGCACACCCACCCCGATGAATAAAATACAACCCTTAACAGTCCCTGCATGCTCCTCAACCACCTGAATGGCGATCAAAAAAAATAAAATACAAAGACTCCAACACCTCCAGACACCCAAAGCATGTAGAGAAACACACCTTCCCGAAGCGAACTATGCCTTTGACAACAACTCACTGTGTGTCCAAACATCAGCCCTTCCAGCCACCAAGATGCCGGCGACTAAATGGCCCTCACAGTAGCAGTCCTAGGGCCCCGAAACATCCCATCCCTTAGTGAACCAGAATTTCAATTACCACTTGCCACTAAACAGGAATATGCATGAAGCATGTCCATATCCGTGGGCGAAGATGTAGCCTACACAGAACCGCAGCAACCACAAATGAAGATAGCGAAGAACGATAACTGATTTAAAAAAGAACAAGAGTAATAAACAGCCGGGTTGTGTTCCTGCGGAGGACAGGCCTCGAGCGGGATGATGCAATGTTGGATTGTTACTGTATTTTAGTTTCAATCGATAGAGCAGCTAGAACTAGGCTAGGTCTGTGTGTGAATGTTTGTCCTTTGATACTTTGTTGACGGATGGCTCGGTGGCTGGTAGACTTTTTGAGAGCAGGACATCGTGTCATATGTAATAGATTTCTTAGCCACTATCGATTGTTTTTTTTTTTGCCTTTTTTTTTATCTTCTGTTACTGTAAGAATGCCCAAAACGTTGGTTCTTTGTAATAAAAAGGAAAAAAAATGTTAATCATTATTCCGCAAATGTACGTTACTGGTCGAATCTATTTCCGGAGACAGTGGACCTATTAGACCTATTAGTGGTTAGAGACCGCCTTGGTATTGAATATGGGTATTGAATATGGGCCCCTGGAACAACAACCAAACTATTGCAGCCGAAAACTCTTTTTTTTCTCGCTGTCCAGATCCAGGAACGGCCTCCGTGTCCGAGAACGCCTAAAAACGGTGTGATGGGGCCAATAGTAGTTATAGCGAACAGTGTCATCACATCTACAACTCACTGTGTCTTCCTTTCCAACAACGTCTAGTACATATTATCCAAAACTTCCCATAATTCAATTACGAGTCTTCGGCCCAAGCTCAGGTTATGAAACTCTTAGCAGAAGGGTATCGAAATTGTTTTGAACAGAAAGGTAGGACGATCGTTTTGGGTATTCGGTAGTGAGAATTTATGCGTAATGTAGCAGTCGATTTGTTTCTATACATGCGTTTCGTTATAGTAGATGGAACTGACGAATCGTTCTACGTCCTTTGTCCACTCGACGGAGCGCTCGGGCAAGCAACCTTTTGTATTTTCCTTTGGGCGTTTTTGGTTGGTCATTTTTTGGACAGCCGATGCAGGTCCGTATGCACTTGAGCCGAGATCCTCCGTCGCCCCATATAAACGGAAGTAAAATGGCGCGTAATGTCCCGAATACCCATCAAGTCACAAAGACATCAATCAATATTGTGAATCAGCCTTTATGTATTGATAAATTCCTATGCCAATTTTCTAGTCACCGCTAAAAGTAACATGAACGTCCAAACCCCTCAGCTAAGCCGGTACATGCTCTAATATAGACCAGCCACTAAGTATCAACCAGCCGACTATCTCTGCCCTAGGAAGGCACCACCCTCTTCCTTTCCGCGACCTAACGGTCTAGAAAGGTGGTCCTGCGGGCCAATCAGGACAGAATATGTGCTGTCTGGAATCTGCAAGATGGTACAGCATCCCTAGTCAAGGGCGAACGTGCGCAGGTTTCAAGGCCCTGTAGTGGTTTGTGTGTGCCAGGGAACGATGAAAAAAGTCGAACTTTGTGTTCGATGAATTGATGACGGTGGTGGGATCGATATATGGAAAGCAGTAGGGGCTACGGAGGCGACGGAGAGGAGAAAAGAAGAGAATATAGAAAGTTTAAGAGTTGGATTGAACATTGGTACGGGAGAGGAAAGGACAGTAATACGAAGGCATAGTCTGTGTGGGAATAGACAAGTTGCCTATGGAGTAAAGAAGTTTTAAGGCTGTTGCTTCAGCTCCTCTAGAGTATCAGCAGATCAGAGATGATGGGGAGTTTGCCACCATGTGGACGCTACATCAACTGCGGTATCAGCAGAAACATGTTCTGTGTCATATAAGAATGACATGGGAAACGAATCTAGTGTGGGATCCAAACGTTCGATGAGACTTTGTTCGTCTGTTCTTGCCATCAAGAGGATTCTAAATTTGCTCCACAAAGAGTTACGTCTTGTTTCGAGCAAGTCACGATCCAGAAGCCCCTGGAAGTTGGCACTTTAAGCAATACACTTCATACCGACCTCATAATGAACAACAATTCAATCCTTTTGTTACATAGATATTATCTCATGATTTTCCTTCCATCTTCCAATGAGCGGGCGTCAGCTTTTTCATCCGCTCAGCCTGAGCTGGTACCTGCGCAGATCATGCATCGCCGCATCACTACATCTGCGAGTGGCTTGTCCAGGGACGACGCACAGTCTAGCGATGATGACAACAGGCGATGGCTGACCGACATATTGGGGTGTTGGTGTGCTCCACTAGCATCATGACACATCAAGGTTTTTAAAGCCAGATATCAGGTGGCCACATCTTTCTCAGCACAGTAGAGGCGATATCTGCGGTCTTGCTGGCGATGGAGACAATATTTGATGCAACTAGGGCCACGTCCATACCGGCTTATATACTGGCTAGGCCGGCTGAAAATACGGTGTAGCTGGTACGATGCTGTATATATGATGGTTTTCTTCTTTTTTTTCTTTGATGAGATGCAGCTAAAAGAAACACCAGGTAATTCAAAACTAAAGAAAACAAGCTCAGTTAAACGGCGTCGTCACCTGGTCATACCGATATCTGCCATGTCAAAAAGTCCTTCATCACATATTATCACCAATCTACCTATTGGCCGAACTCTTGTTTTCCACATATACCTAGTGAATCTCCCGTGTTATTCGACGCCATCTAATCAAAGCGCATTGTCCGTCGGGACTTTGCCGGATGCCCCACCTCACTAACCTCACCGACGATCCCATGCCTATCTAGAAACAAACGTCCTGATCTCTCAGGATCCTCAGAAGTCGGTATTCCTTCACACAGTTTCTTATTGAATATCGTAATTTTTTTTTTCGTGTATGGTTTCATTTTGCGGTTGAGCCCCAGTGCAACGAAGTCGGCTTTCCCCTCCGCAGAGTCGCAATACGCTAAGCTATGCATGCTACCTAGCCATGAAGTGACGATGTGAATGCTGTATGATTGAGGGCACATGCAGAGGGTGCATGCAGAGGGATATCGGTGTGTCTAGCTACGTTCAGGCTATTCAACAGTTTTCCAATGTAGGTACAGTGGGAACTCGGGCCTCGTAAAACGTCACGGGCAATCCAGACCGCCGAGGGATGACTATGAGTGCCCGTTGCAGGCCAGCCGGATGGTGAGCTGGGTGGCTGATGCCTGGTACCCCGCTCAGACATGCAAGTGAGACAGTGCTAGACAGCGCTACTACACAATGGACATGGTGCCTGTCTACTTACTGAATTCTAGCTTCTAAAGTAAGTAACAAGCACTAGCACTAGCACCTCATTCTGTCTCTAGGTTAATGGAAATTGTTTGCTCTCTGCTGTACCTGCAGTCAATACTTGGTCTTTAAAGCAGGACTAATGTAGTGATTGTCTTGACCTAGCCTTCTATGTCTTGGTGGGACAAACAAAGAAGTCTAGAAAACCATCAAAGTATTTGAAGCCATGCCCGGAGGATCTAAAACTATCCAAAGACCTCTAACGAGTCAACAATAGGTTAACTGGTAGATAGCGCAAAGATTACTGGCGTCCTGCGGGCGATAGTCATGCATGCAGATGGAAGTCAGGTGAGAAGTTCTGGATGGTGGATGCCGCATGACGACATGATCAAATACCGAGTGTTTCTCGGTTCCGGTTAGATGAAGTCTATTTGATACTGATAATCGCCCGTGACAAATTATATCCAGGAAACCAGGGAATTAGCAGCCCCCGCAGAAGCCGCAAAATTTTCATCTCCCCACTAAAAAGAGAAAAAGAAAAGGCAAAAATCATGGGTCTTCTTTTATGGTCTTCTCAAGAGACTTCACCATACCCCCAAAAATCTGCACATAAAGTTAAATGTTATTCTCACTCATGATGTTCAAAGAGCGGTGACATCAGTAGGGTCACTCAACCCATGAATCCCTCTAAGCATCACATGGGAAGCACAGGGCCTCTTAACATGGACTAGGCCTTTATCAGGTGAGGGGCGAGTGATTGATGGATGGAGGGGAAAAGCAGAGAAGCGCGGAGGGATTTTTGACTTTGTAAAGGCGAGCAGGGATTATGGACCCTTGATCGACGGGCTGACTTGGTGGTAGTGGCCTCGGGGGGACGATCAGAGAAGAGATCAAAAGAGGATGGAAGTGATTAATTGATGAAGATGTATATGTGTATGTGTATGTATGTGCGCAAGCTGTGTGAGCTGTCCGCTGCCAATGTTTTCCATGCACAATCATACGACTCATCAGAAACGAGACAACAACGATTGAGAATAATGGCTCGCTGAATAATCAAGCGACGGAAAAAAACACAAATCACCAATAGCGAGTGGCCTCCATCGCAATCACAATGCCTTCTGATCACAAGGAGACTGTCAACTTCGCTAACAACAGCTAGCCAACTCGCTGCTACGCAGCTCACGCTAGGATATCCGCCCGGCTGAGGAAAAAAAAAACTAGTGAATGGACAATGGGGTTGAGTAGTACTGTTCACCACCACGTCGCCCGCTCGACCGGTCTAGCCCTTACGGACCCCGTCCATGGGATCGATTGGCCTGGCGATGACGACATAAGACGGAAAGGTGAGAATGGAGATAGGTGAGGGGAGATAATGAGTTGGTGGATTGGCGCTGCTAGAGTAGAGTTGATATTAACCCAGTCTATTCCTCACGATAGAACACGATGCGAATTGATTGAAATTTATCAAAATTTAATCATAGATTTATTTACCCGAAACCCCTCGACGATATATTCCATTGGATTTCCACCAACAAACCTTACCGCCAAACCAATCCTTCAAAGCCTCTCCACCAACTAGATTCCCTCCATCACCGCTCTCCATCACAGGGAGTCCCCAACCTTCCTTGCTGTCCCCTCCCTCCAACGAATCCTCGACGGATCCCCTCTCTCCAAACGTCATCGCCCAAGACAAGACAAGCATAATCACGGTCCCTGGCCCAAGGTGGATCGCCCTCAATCAGGTCCAGGAAAGTCACTGAGTCCCTGAGATGACAAGCAAGGGCAAAAGGCGCAAGGCACAGGTACAAGGTACAACGTGAATGCGTGAGTGCGTGTACCTGAGTAACAGGGTTTTTGGAGGCCGCCACGAACCCTAATTGAACACAACGTCAGCCCCTCCTGATGGTTAGATGGGAAAAAGCAAAGAGCTTCGGAAGGAAGGGGGATGATGGAGAAATAGAGAAGTTACGACATAGGGAAACTGGAAGCTGTTGTAACGATCATACCCAGAAATAATGATCAGTAAATATCATGTTTAGCTTCCAAGCCTTTATACTCCATGTACATTGAATCCCTTTCCCTGTAGTGAAACCCTCCACCACATCTTCCCAACATCATCACTGTAGCCAATCCTTCTCTAAATAGACCACATAGATACTCAAGCAAACATATCAGCATGTCCTTATCATACGTCATTGATTATGGCTACCTGTGGCTACCCAGTTACTTTATGGGATCCTGTGGCCTAGATTGATCAAGGAGGTCATGTCGTGTCGACAAACAAGAGCAAAGAACCAAAAGTAGAAATTAGTGGATGCGTCGTGGTAATAAGAAGATTGGATATCATGTAAGATGGATTATATATATTAATAATACAATAAAAGTATGTAAATATGCAGTACTGTCTCGAAAGCATCAATGGTAATACGGGATACAATATGCAGAAGAATAATAATGATATGAACGACCAAAGGAAGAAAGAAAAAGAAAAAAAAATTAAACTTAAGACACAAATGGATCCCTCTTACACCAGCTCAGGTACAATATCCTCTACAGTTTCCTCTGTATCCTCAGTTCCCTTATCCCCAACTCCCACGTACTTGTCCTTCAACTTCTCCACCCAGATTTCCCAGCTCTCTACCTTCCCATCTCCCACCATGATCTCTCCCCTTCTTAGCTTGCTCGTCATTGCAGGCACCCGAAACCACTCATGTCCCTTATCACAAACAATCACCCTCTTCGCCTTCAAGCTCATGATACCCTTGGCATGCTCATGGTCCAACCCCCCCGCCAATTCTGCCTGTAACTTCCTAGCGCCGCGACCGATAACCTTCTGGAGTGCCCGGGACCGATCCTCGGAAAGGATAATGTTCTCTAAGCACTCCACACAGAAGATATCCAAACAATAGATGCAAACTGCAAACTCCGGCTCTCGTCCAATTGCATTCAAGCACTGAGCGCAGACTCTTGGAGTATTTCGTGCATACGGCAACAAGGGCTGCGACATCAAGTCGCTATTACCGGTGGCCCCCAAGCACCCGTTCCCTGGGTCATTGGTAGCCGCCGTCGCCGCCGTCATGCTATCCGCAAGGGCAGTCATGCTGATACTTTCAGTCGCCGGTTTCCTCATGCTTTGGTACAAGGCACGAGAATTCTCAATATCTCCAAGAGCAACAAGGGAACGACATATGTTGTCGAGGGCGTATGGATCATTCTCAGGCTCGCCGTCGACGAGAATGGCTAGACTTTCTTCGATGAGACCGCCGATGAGGGCGGCCGCAGTAGTCGGCTGACCGGAGATGCGGTAGATGAGACCACGGTATAACATAGCATCGTTGACGTCGAGACCAACCAGACGTTGGGGCATATCTCGATGTTGATGTCGTTGAAGATGAACCTGTAACTCATCCAGCTCTGCAATCCACTTCACTGCCTGTGCCGAATCCACACCGGAAGCCACCGCCATTGTCTTGTAGACTAATGCTAAACTTCGTAGCGAAATCAAATGCATCCGACGCACTAGCAAACTGCCCCTCAAGTGACTCCCAATTCCTAGAATCGCCACATGAATATCCACCGCCTTTTCATACTCTCGTGAAAAGTATCGCAGCATACCCAAGGCAAGTCTCAGATAAAGCTCCTTGGCTGGATCCTGCTGTCTGATAGCCAGCCGCACTGCCTTGTGGAGTGCATCGGCTAGAAATGAAACATCACCACAAACACACGCAGCCCGTGGAACCGTCCACTCCGTCAGCCTGCCAAGTGCGGCTTGGTGAACTAGAAAGTCATGGAGACGGGTAAAATTTACTTGCTTGTCACGGCCTGATTGTCTGTTTAGCCACTTCATCAAACCCATGATCTCGATGTGCTTATTGTGCTTGCCGAGCGCCAAGAGATAAGCCGCCTCTGGTTGGAACTTATCCCGCTCGATGGAATTGTTAATTGCATTTTTGTAGTAGCGGAGGGCTTCATCGATTCGTCCTAGCTTCTGGTAACAATTTGCTATTTGTAACTGGTTATTGTAGAGACGCCAAGCACTGTATTCCGCATCCCGGGACCGGGTGGCAAAGTTCACCTTCTTCCGGAAATCCTCCTCGAGTGTCTCGCACATTAGACTGCGCAGTAGAGCCTTGTTGTAGTCCTTGTTGACAAAGTGGCAGTAGGCTATGCGTCCATAGGTTTCCACCATGTTCCCGTCAACAGTCAGCGCCGTCTCATAGTGCTCCATTGCCTCCGTCGTCATCTTGAAAACAAGATAAGTACTGCCGACTCTGCGGTACCAGTGGCCAGTTTGGGGAACGTACGATGCCCAATCTAAGCCGGTCCGAACTCTTTGAGTGGGCGGAATCTTGGACCAGTTGATGTCTGAATCATACCACGACTTTCCCGATTGGATGTATGCAACACTGTGTACGATTTTCAAACATTGGAGAGTCGGAACGTACTTATCGAAGGCCGGATCTAGCCAAGCAGAAGCATAAAGTCTTCCAATCTTGTTAAGTAAACCACCAGGAGTCAGTACAGCCTGTTCGACCCACACCCTAGTCTCTGGATCCAACCCCGATTGGACATCGGGATCTGACATCCACTCAGTAAGACCTGCCATGTTGGCATCGGTGAACAGCTTCAAACTCTCCTCCTCTTGGGTCCACCCAAGAACGTACTTCCGCACAGTCAAAAGTTTAATCAGACTGCGGCCAATCGCCTTTTTATCCACTGAACTCACAAGACTCCGGTCTACTGCCACTAGATGTTCTTGCCAATACCAGGAAGCATACCTCCACAAAGCAGCTCCACACACAGTCGTAGACTGAGCCCCCGAGATAGCAACTGTCTTCGGTGCCGTCAGAACCCGAAGGCATGTCTTGAGGATGTGGAGACTAGCTTCTGCTGTGTCAAACCCAATGCACGTTTTCCCATCACCAGGCCCCGACATACACTCGGCATGCTTACGGAAGAACTCGGTGATTGAAGCATGGAAAAATGTAACATCGGTCTTGTAGATATTTGAATCAAATTGGAAGTCAGGCTGAGCAATGTAGTCGGGGCTATGGGACACAGTATTCTTCTCAGAGTCAACAGCTAAGTTTGGCGACCGGATGCTCTTCTCCAACTGCTTTACAAGATCGGCAGTTGTAAGCCCATCTTCACGGTTCAGTGTGAAGAAGCAGGCATAGGGTCCACGAAGTGACTCCTCCAAGTTAAGTGGAGGAGCTCCGAATCGTAGCTCAAATGTTGCCATGATCTCACTGAGCTTTAATGTTTCCTGGGCACAAGTAACCCAGATAAGCATCTCATTGAGATCGTCAATTTGATCAGAGCTAAGGGTGGTTTGAAGGCGAGAGATAGTTTGCCGTAGCATGTCATCTGCTTGCTGAGGATAACGCTGTACACTCTCCAAAATAGAATTCATGTGTGTGTTGTTGTTCATATCTGACAACATGTATTGAGCCAAGATGAACAGTCCACCAACCTTCTCGCTAATGAGCCTGATAATTTTCTGTTTCGTGGCTTCATCAATGCGTTTTAGGATTCTCGATTTCTTCACTTCCTCCGTGATGAATACCTTAACATCACTGGCTACCAGATCGGTGGTGATGACAATTTGACTGAGGCGCACTCCGTCAACTTCTTGTAAAGCGGTGATCGACTCTTGCAAGGAGGGTCTCCCTACTATGAGAACTTGCAAGGAGGTTGGACTCTGTGAAGAGTCTTTTTGGCCGATCTCTTTGAATAGCTGTAATAGTTGGGTCATCTCCGAAGGCTCAGCTTCGTCGATGCCGTCCATGATGATATAGACTTTCCGGTGCCTTAGATCATTGCTGATAGGTCGCTTTAGCAGCTGCAGGAAAGCACTTGAGACTGTCTTGATATCATCACCACTCTGGAGGTTTTGAATGATGGTCTTACTGTAAAAGTCATCATCCTCCGCTAACTGATAGGCCATGTCACGAAGTGCCTGATGAACCGAACGGGTCTCTGGTCTATTGTCACGGAAAAAGAAATAAGCAAAAGAATCTGACATGGCCTCTGCTGACTTGGAGAGCCGCTCATTGGCCCATGAGATGACCCGAGAGGCAAGATAAGATTTTCCGGTACCTGAAAGTGGAAGGATTCAGTTAGCAAACCCTCCGAATTGGGCAAACAATAAGATTTTGTTATGTGTGGCATGTGTCACCAGATTTAAGCTTACCTGGATTTCCAGACAACCACAAGAATTGCGTTTCACCAGCTATCCACGCCTGGAACGAAGAGTCTTTAATGATCCACTCCCCTGTCCCGGGCGTCCGTGACCGGTTAAGAGACCGGAACCGATCCTCCGAGTACACCGATGGCTGCAAAATCTCTTTAATTTTGGTGCGGTTGGTAGAGACTGAATTCTCACGGGCTTCAGTGCGGAATTGATCCCACTGTTCCTCAATATGGTGTTGCATAGTGATTGCTTTCTTGATCTCAGCAAGAGTCTCAGCCATGACAACGCTAGTTTCACTCTCAACTAGCCGGTTCAACTTCATAATCACACCCTGAACTGGACTACCTTGACCAGCTAGTCTGCGAAAATAGGCCTTAGCCCGTCCTCGGTGGATCTCTACCACAGCAACCAACATGACTTCGAAAAGAGCAGCCATGATCTCTATACACTTGACTTGTAAAGGATGTGACATCTTCTCGCGGGTGTAAAAATGCAATCGTGTCGTAAAATCTTGTAATCTGCGGAATAAGTCCATAATCTGATCATAGGCTTGACTAACACCCTCAGCTGCTCCCATGAGAAGCCTCACAGCCGTGAAGATTGTTTGAGAAGGAGGAAAGGCTTGCTCGGCAATTCCACTAAATGCCATTCCAATGCGCTCGATAGGTCGGAGGATGTTGCCAATGATATCGAAAATATCCCGTTGCTGCTCGCGGAAGGTTCTAAACCCTTCATTTTGCTTTTTTATGGCTAGCATGAGGTCATTGATATTACGGATAGAGGGATCGTAGAAAGATACCCCTCGCTTTTCTCCAACAGATTGCATATACCGATGGTGAGCTTCGGTGATGAGCGACTGGAAAAGATCCTCCATTTCCTCAGCGGAGGTTTGCTTCTTGCCGTTCATGACGGCCATGTTTGTGGTTTTCTAACGTCCAAAACTATTAGGTATTGTAGATTGAGATTAAGTAAGAAACTATGAGGAGTAAGACGTGAAGATGATAGAATGTTCCAGTAAAAGTGACAATCCCTTTTCCGGGGGCCTATGAAATGTTTTATAGAGAGAGTTTGGTTGGATCATATAGGACACTGGGCCAGATTGCACAGATGTACTAACGCCCGGGGCTGTCCGATCTGACTGAATGACCATATAAAACGGGCCACTTGTGGAGGAGGCTATGTCAGCCTTGGTCAGATATATCACAACAGATTTAAGGCGCTGTTGGTGCCAGTAGCAGAAAGATAAGAGGTTTTACTCCTAAAATCAATGTCTTGACGTGTACCCAAAAGGACTTCCATAGAGTTGGATCGGTAACAATTTATCTGTGAGTTTCAAAAAAGATACCCAAGAAACACACACAAAAAACGGGGCTCTAGCAGCAACGATAGCTGACACTTAGTTTCTTCGGAATGGAATAAAAGATAGACGTAAGAACGGGTGAATCCGTCAGGCTAGCCCGAGGTAGAGGGACTCTCTGTATAAGCCCGGAATCGTCTCAATCAATATGTAGCCTTGGAAGAAATATACCTCCCATTTAGAGTAGCCAGATATATTTGGAGGTCTCCATAAATTATTGAGAGGAGTCTGAGGGGGGTTGGGTATAGTGTGGTGAAAAACAAAGATGTGAGTGAAGATATTGCGAACCTAGAATGAGGAGGTAAAGGTCTTGTATCAAGATAAATAGGGAGTTGAAGAAGTATCTTGAGTGGTTAAGATAGATGTCATGAGGTTATGCCTTGCCGAAGTTGGTCAAAGTACAACTCTACACCAGGAGGGATGGAAGGCTGAGTCTTGCGACAAAGAAGTCTCCGATCTTGGGGGAAAAAGGCAATCACGACGTTGTATGCCGATACCTTCCCAAAAGGATGAGGCCTTTAATAGCTTGTACTTGCATTATGGGCTTTTATTGGTGCAAACGACGAAGCCTCTCTTATGAGATCAATATAAGGCATCAATGGCTACGAAAAGCAGTTATCATCTTGAGTCAACCATCGAGTCTAATTTTGACTTTGATGTGTAACATCATATCTCGCAACTAACACCTTTTGTTTTCCGTGATGGCGATAACATGAGTTAGCTAGATCTATTGCTATAGGCCTGCGGCAGGGGTCAACAGGCTGACTGTCTCGGCTATTATAGAGCGTTAATGTCACGAAGCGAATACAGAATAGGAGGCCAATGAAACAATTAATAAAATATTATAGAGTGCTAACCGCACTGCAAGCACTGTTGATATGGCGTTTAGAAAATGTTCAGGAACTACCGCTTATTCCCAATATGCCATTGGTTGTTCCCGTCGAGGTCATTTCCAACAGGCGGGGTATCACGCCGTGGCCCAATGTTTCTTTTATCCGGATATAGTTTGTACTGGGAATGATAAAATGACCGGTTTCTATTATGTAATTAAACTTTAAAATGGTTGCACTACACATCTGACTTCCGCATGAACCAAGACCGCCAATGCCACACCCTTTCACGGCCTATTGGAACCCAGCTCCCTCTGCATTGGAGCCTAAAATCACGAGTTCCTTAATCACAGTCTAAGTTTGTGGCTTCCCCACATGTCGGCAGACATCAAATAGGTCACACCGACAAAGTGGGGCATTGCTTAAATTCAATTACCTTTTTCCTAGCAGCTTGATTGCGATCATGTGGACATAGGCCAAGACCACTTTCCAGAGATCTAGATCTTCCAACAAAGATTGGTTAAGCTGTCCTCTTGCTTCGAAAAAACGCACCCAAAGTCCCCATCAGCTCCGGTAGTCCCTTCTCATGGCTATCGGCTGTCATTCCAGCGCGGATCCACCCCGGAAGCTTTTCCTGGATCCGGGGGGTTCCATATCGTTTATCGGCCAGGATAATCGCGGCATAGTCGTTGCGATGCCGAATGGCACGGCCGATACTTTGATTAACAGCTCGCATGCAGGCATTTTCGTAGAAATCGCGGGCCTCTTTTTTCCCAATGGCCACAGCTTCTTCTCTTGACATGGGTGGAGTGGATTGAGCTATGTTTTTTGTGACATCATTGCTATTGGGAATAGGCTTAATGAGACGATCGACAGCGGCAGTCTCGATATATTCCATTTTCGCTTTCCAATCAGGCGAATTTATATTGGGGAATGGGAGACCAACCACAACTACACAACGTCCCAATTGGTCCGAAAAGTTGATGCCTTCGCTCATCTTACCGCCGACAACACCTAAGAGCATAGCCCCCTTACCCGCCTTGATCTTTTCAGTGCCCATAATAGCATCAGTATAAGCTTGAAGAATCTCGTCACTTGATGCTGTCTTTGATTCACGAAAGAGAGGCTTCTTGTTGTTCAAACGATTCCATAATGAATCTGGACTCTTGCCATCTCCTTGCCAAACTTTGACCACTTCATCAAGATAGCCATAACTAGGGAAGAAAACAACAACACCATCCGGAATGATGTTACACATGTTCAGAAGTGACATTCCCAATTGATTAATCAACGTCCGGTCGCTTCGCTTCTGAAAACTAAACTCAAAGGGTTGCTCACGTCCTTTCCCTAAAGTCCAAACGCAAAGGTTTGACGAGGGAATCACGTGCCCGCAACTCAGGGTTGTGATCTTGGTGCGGGGAAGCTGAGGGAACAGATGTGACGTATAATCATCGAACGGCGACATGGTCCCTCCAGCTAAAATGACGGCTCGTGATTTAGTAGCGATATCCGAGAAAGCCTGAGTGGGAGAAAGCAGCAGATACGATAATTGAATATCTCGGCCCTCAGGTCTAGGCTCGAGCTTTTGAAAGAAGATGCGGCCTTCAAAACTTAGATTGGTCAAAGCTAGTAGGAAAGATACTAACGTCTGCAAAACAGGCTTCGTTGAAACCGGTGCCATAACAGGTTTTCCGTCCTGTTTTGCCTGTTCTGTTTCTATATGTGAGACATACCCTTCGATCTTGTACGCCAACTTTGACTCTTGGACATACTGGACCAGCTTATAGAGATTGATTTGATCGGCTCCCTTTCGGCTCAAAAGATTCGTTGCACTGACTATGCCATGCTCCTTCTAATACCATAGTTATCAGTCAGTATTTCCATGCCTAAAAGAAATGAGATATATCTCTATCCTATTGATAGGTTACACATACCTTTTCGCCCTGGGCCTCCGAAAGCCATGACGTCAGACATTCCATGATACGTGCTACTCTGCCTACTTGCACCCGATTCTCGGGCTTAAGCTTCTTTCCAAACTTCTTGATGTAGATACCAAGCATTTGCCTGCCTCTTGTGAGATCGCTCAACTTTATAGCTGCAGCATGAACATTGGCAATAGCGTCCATGATATTATGAGCCTCATCGATAATCACTACGTTGCCTTCAATCTTGATCCCCAGAGTATCACGCGCTGACTTTTGAAGGAGAAGCTGATATGGTAGCGTGATAATCTCAGCCCCTGGAACTGCAGTCCGGGAAGCGTAATACGGACATACCGAGAGCTTTTTGCCCAATTTAGCCATATCCTCAATGTCCGGCAATGTAGCTAACGTAGTATCGCGAAACTGGTGTGTCTGGGAGATTAGTTCCTCACTTGGCATATATTGGCATTTACCACCGGCCTTTCCTTGTGCCATCTCAGCACAACGATCATTGATAGCTTGGACTGATGATAGCCGTAGTACAGATGGATTGATACACAGATTCTTTCGTGACGATAATGGTACAACCTTAACGGACTCATCGGAAGCTTTACCAGGTTCACATGATGTTAAAGAAGTAGGAAGGCTAGACGGGAACTGTGGACGACGCAGTTCAGAAATGAACTGGCTGAGTTGAGAGTGGGTCCGAGACGCATAGAAGATCTATATAGTGTCAGTGACGTCATCGTATTTATGTATCCAATCTACACACCTTCAAAGGTTCCTCTACGGCATCGTCTTCGTCTTCTTTGCATCTAGGTCCTCCCATGCCAAGACTTGAGAGTAGATTTCTGGTTTCTTTACTGAGACCAGACAATGGATCATTCTCATCACGCCCATCATCAGTCACATCATCCAACAGAAAACGATCCTCAGTATCATCTCTTGCTCCCTCAATAAATCGAGCTTCTTCTATACGCCGGCGTTTATTTGTCCGTTGTTCCATATCGCGTTCCCTTTGCCGAATTTTCTCAAGCTTCTCCTCACGTTCTTCCCACTTGACTGCTAGCTCTTTGCGCTTCTGTGATAACAACTGGTCGACAATCCACTCTGGTTCATCCACATATTGCTCCTTCATAGTGTTGACTGTTTTTTCGAATTGGGAAGACTTCTGTTGTCTTAACCATGTCATGGCAGAACAAATGAGTGATAGTGATTTTCCAGTGCCTGTTGGACTTTCAATGATGCCTATCTGTCCATCGCCTTGCTCCAAGACACCATAGACGGCCCGCATGAAATCAAGCTGAACATTGTAAGGGGTATACGGATGGTAGAACTTGTCGGAGGGTGGCTTGGTTTGAATTGTAAGAGTTTGTTCGGCCATGATAATTATGTTCAAACCAATACTGATGATATTAGGGTATTTGTCTATATACTATAGCAACGTGGGATTTCTAGTATTAGTTGTAGTAACAATTGGTTGTAATTGGCGGCTGAACCCGATCAGCGACACGAGCAGGGATATTAGGTGTCGACCTAAAGTGGTAATGATATAGCGCCACAGTTACAGATCAGAATACGGTGCTGGGTCTAGGGTCTACGTGATGTGTACCCACCCATGTGGCGCCAGGAAATTCATTTGGCTGCTTTGGGATCTGTGTCAACCACAAAATTTTCAATTTAGGGCTCACTAGTTTTATGTGCGGGGCCCACAATTAAGTGACTCTCTCCACCCTCGTCCTTTGGAGGCGATCCAGCAAAAATCACTTCTCAGGTAGATGATTCTGAAATCTCTCTGTTTTCAATTTCCCAAGCATCACAAGTTGTTCATCCAGGGACGACCGTATCACCATGCCTACCAGATTCACCAAGACCCGGAAGCAGTACGTTGTTACTCTCGATATACCGATATTCACGTCATCACACCGCACAATCCCACTTCAACGATGATTTCGACGATTTCTCGACGACACAATTAGCCCGCTCTTTTTCTTCGAATGTTTACTGGTTATTGGAAAGCGCTAGAGGGGGAGGAAGGGCGCAATTGCAATCATAATATCGAGACTTTCCAAGGAATCATCTACGACACCATCACAACACTAAACTACACAATTTTCCCCCATCCCACATCCCCAATTTGAATATCGGATATTGCAATAGTACGGTTCGGGATTCAGAGAACTGACAATTATTACAGCCGGGGTCACGTTTCGGCCGGTAAGGGTCGTGTCGGCAAGCACCGGGTATGAATTACCCATTACACATCTCAACCGCTTCGGATACAATCGCATTTTCCAATCTATTTGTTCAAGACCTCTACGACATTATTGTCCCACTGAACGATCTCGACAACGACGATTTGAAAACAACGACGGCTATCCGAGCGGTCACTATGCCAGACCAATAATACTGACTAATTCAAACAGAAACATCCCGGTGGTCGCGGTCTTGCCGGTGGTCAGCACCAGTGAGTTACTCCGCATCTTGACAGAGAATCAGCACAATACTGACTTCAATATAGCCACCGCACCAACATGGACAAGTACCACCCTGGTTACTTCGGTAAGGTTGGTATGCGTTACTTCCACAAGCAGCAGAACCACTTCTGGAAGCCCGTGATCAACATCGAGAAGGTAAGTTTCCTCTTTCCCTCTTCTGGATTTTTATCCAGTAAAGCCTTGCAATGGAAACCCCATACTAACACACATTATAGCTGTGGTCTCTGGTTCCCCAGGAGACCCGTGATGCCTACGTCTCCGGCGAGAAGAAGGACACCGCCCCCGTCCTTGACCTTCTTCCCCTCGGCTACTCCAAGGTTCTGGGCAAGGGCCGCCTTCCCGAGATCCCCCTGGTTGTCCGCGCGAGATGGGTGAGCAAGCTGGCTGAGGAGAAGATCACTGCTGCCGGCGGTGTTGTTGAGCTTGTTGCGTAAATACCCTACGTCTAACGAGCGTATTGTTCTTTTCTCTCTTTACAAAACAATAACAACAACCCACCCAAAATAACAAAAAACTGAACACAAAAAACCAACAACCTATCTCTCAACTACAGCAAAAAAGGGGACAAAGTACTTGGGGGCATTTCCATGATTAGACAAGGGATTCCGGAATAAGCAAAATTCTTACCGGAATACGCCTGGTTGTTGGGTCTGTTTTTTGGCCCGAGGAAGAAAATGCGGCGTCTGGTTCTTTTTTTCGGCATCAGAGTCGGTTATCCATAACGGTTTCATGGAGCCGGCTCGCTTCATTGGGGAGAATGTATGAATATGAACACATCTTTCGTCCCGTGACCGCTTCAGTCCCTTAGATGCTTCCAAGTACTGAGTCCTATTGTGGACCTTGAATGACATGTTTGATATGTGTATTGGAATTATATTTGAAATATTGTGGGCTTGCTAACGTCATGTTTGAAAACAAAATGCCACTTCATGTCAGTGTGTATGAATACCCACTTTTTATGGATTACATAATGATATATGTTATCTGTTACCCATGACACATATAACCCTAATTTTGACCTTCAATGACATCATTAGTCGTCAAGATGACGGCGATAGTTGGAAACGTTTAAGTTGTATCAATCAATGCGTCGCATTGATTATAGACAGAAGGTCTTCTATATAGACCCACCTTTAGTTGACTATTACTTTATTATGAGTTATATTCAGATATAGGTACAATAAAATGCGGTGGTAATTATGAAGCCCAAATAATCAATATCCCAAACGCCAGCTACAAGAGCACATGTTTCTATCCGTGATAAGTTGTGCCTAGTATTGTTAAAGTAGCATCTTCTATCCCAACAATTCAATCATTAATAGTCATCCTCTTCATCAGCCTTGACAAAGTTAATCGCATCTTCCTCTTCATCAAGCTGTGCTAACCCTAAACACAGGAATGGGTCCTCCAATGCCTCCTTAGCCGAAATTCTCTTGATCGGATCAAGAGTCATGCAGCGCTTGAGGAAGTCAACAGCCATATGTTCCTCCTCGTCTAAAGGAGTCCCCTTTCCGTCGGCACCACCGTCTGTCCGACATGTCGACCAGAGAATAATCTTCTCCAGAGGGAACCCGTTCAATCCAACAGTTGGAATGGTCACCTCAAAGACACAACCGTGTAATAGACCCGCCTTTTTCATCTCACGCTGCCCAAAGATTGTCGCTATCTCAATCATGGCATCAACGTCATCTGAACTGTTGAAAAATGGGAATCTTTTGCTCATAATTGTCAAAAGAATGACACCAGCGGACCAGATGTCCAACTTAGTTGTTTGCTCAGTGCACTTGAAGAGAACCTCTGGTGCACGAAAACCTCTGGTACCTGCACGGTTCGCACGGCGTGATGGCCGAGTATCGTGTTTCGGGTAGGCACCTTGTTGGTGATTGGGGTTGGCGGCGAGGATAGCCTCAACTTGTTCGCGGCGCTTTTCTGGGTGGTTATGACACAGACAAGATTTGGAATCTATACCTTCTCTTTCAGCAAGACCGAAATCTACAAGGACGCCTCTCTGACTTTCGGGGTTATAGAGGAAGTTGGTGGGCTTGATATCACGGTGGATAATGCCGTGTTCGTGGACATTCTTGAGGGCGGTGAATAGTGATCGCAGGTAGATGGAAGTGTCAACCATGGTCATGTTACGGAAGTATTCGCGGAAGTCGGAGTGCTTGAAATAGGGAAGCACGGCAAGGACTTGGTCGGTATATCGGAAGGCTGTAATAAGCGGACAGACGGCTTCACAGCCGCGTAGATCATGGAGAAGTTCGAGCTCGTTAAAGATCCGCTGGGGACTACTGGTGACATAAATCTTCTTGATGGCGACAAACTTTGGCAATTGTTTCCGCGGGCGACGAGAGCCCTTTACTGGGGGTTCTTCCCATCTGTCTTCCTTTTCAAAATCCCAAGAGTTGTCGTAGCTATCGTACATCAAGTCCTCAGCTTTGTAGACGGTTGAAAATGTGCCTGTATGGTAGGATGGGTTAGGATGATACCATTAAAAATCATAGATATAGATGGACAAACCTTCGCCGATACGTTTAATCAGTCTATACTGGTTTGCAATTCCTGGCACTGACTTCTGCAGGTGCTCCATATCCCGTAGCACATTGGCATCGGTCTCCATCTTTTCCTCTTCTGAACTCTCATCTGAATCCTCTGCTTGGTCGTCAATATCGTCCTCTTCTTGGTCTAACTCATCTTCAGGCTCTGGCTCCACGCGATGCGACAAGTGATATATGCTTTGTTGTGAGTGTGTGTATGCTGATGGATCTGCCATGGCGTACATTTGGGCGACTTTGGGTCCATCAAGTTGACGTTGTGACGTCCCGTCCATGACGACTACTCCAAAGAGTGGATTTGAGGGTGGTTATGCGGGTTACGATGTGGCTTGAATCAGCGGCGCAGGATGATTTCCATCAGCGAACTGCTATTGATTATCGTGGTAGGACAAAAAATGTTCGACGCGTTTGTAAGGATGTACCGAAAAGAGAGACAGGACTGGGATTTAATAGAGGGGTCAAGAGGAATAGATATACCCCGATGTGTTGCCCGAAGAAAGCTAGATGTTGAACGGATGTCTTCAATGACGATGCCCAATGGTGGCATTTGGGTTGTTTGGCTATAGAGTTGTTGGTTAGAATTTCCTATACCGATCATGTCGCGTGCTAGTGGACCCTAGTCTAAAGTGCACGCTAATAATCTTAGGGTTTTAATTAATGGGAGGTGCTGTCAGCTGTCCAGGAACCATATGCCAGCTCTGACAGCTGATGTAACAAAACAACCACATTTGCTGGGGCGTTGCTGTAGACAACAATAGCAGTGAGTGGATGCTGTGTGAGTTCATGAGAGGCAGACGCTAGCTTCAATCCTGCTGTTTGTTGACATTCCACGACAAGCCCCTTGAGACCCACGCTTATGATACAGCTACAAAGCCTCATTTAACTCCAACTCGCCACATTGCAACCTTCTACCCTGCGTTCACAATACATACACAATTTCCATTCATTGTTTGTGCTCTTTGTAGCCCCCTTGTCGACAATACCTTGACACTACCCCGCCCCCTCGATCATCTGTTGGACAACATAGGACTGTGCTGTGACGACAAATCGTCAAAATCGCCGCCATGGAAATGGCAACCTTTGATATTAATGATGCGCTAAAGCATTACATGAGTGATCCTCTCTCGGTCCCCACCCATGAGGCTGATGGCCAGCTTCAAGATTGCGAAAGTGATCCGGATTCTCTTTCAGACTCAGTTGTCGGTCCTGTGCTAGATCATATTGTTGATGCGGTAGCTGAGAGTCCTGACGCTCTTGGGCGGACAGTATGCTTCGATTCCCTCCAATTCATGCTCAAGTAAGAAATGAATCATTAATTAAGCAAGGAAGCAGGTCTAACCAGAGACATAGATTTGCGTCTTCCCTCTCAGCCAACTCATTAGGCAGAATATTCGATGTTGTAATGTCAGGTCTGTCAGCGGAGGCCGATGTTATTCATTCTGACATTGACAGCCAAGACGAGCAGGATGTGATGCAGCACCACAAGCAAATGCTGGAGATGTACGGATTCTTATTACAATGGGCGATCACTGCAGTTGAAAACAAAGCTGCCGAAAAGAGTTCTGCCGCTCCCGCTAGATTCGGCCGTTCAAAGCCAAAAAAGGCTGCCAACAAAGAGAGGGATGGAAGTTGGAACTCTGAAATTCAGCTTCAATCCGCGCTTGATATTATGTGCAAGGTCCTTAAGCTGAAGCTTTCGAAAATCTTCCTCACAACTCCGGAGCGTGATACGTTTATTGGCCTTATGACACGCCCAGTTTCCACAGTTCTTGAGAGTGAACAACGAGTCAAGAACACCACCATCAAGATGCATGCCTTCAAGGTTCTGTGTATCGCTGTCAAGCACCATGGTCACGCCTATGGTAAGTTGTTGTATCTCGTGCTTGCTGGCTATCGGACGCTAATAATTATTTAAACAGCTGCTCAGATCTCTATTGTTCAGAATCTAACGTACTTCGAGCATCTGTCTGAGCCTATGGCAGAATTCTTACATATTCTTGCCGAGACCTACGACTATCCACAACTAGCGGAGGATGTCCTTCGTGAACTCAGTAACAAGGAGTTCAACACTAACGATACCCGGGGCCCTAAATCCGTATCATCATTCATTATCAGACTGTCGGAGTTGACGCCGAGAATCGTTATCAAGCAGGTCACTATGCTGGCCAAGCAGCTGGACAGTGAAGCTTACACCCTTCGTTGTGCTCTGATTGAGGTTTGTGGCAACATGATTGCGTTTCTTAGCAAGCAAGAGGAGCGTGGCGAGAACTATAAGACGCAGCTTAATGCTTTCTTTGATGTCCTAGAAGAGCGCTTCTTGGATATCAATCCTTACTGCCGTTGCCGTACAATTCAAGTGTATGTGAAACTTTGCGAGCTTGATCAAAAGTTCCCCAAGCGCCGCCAAAAGGCTGCCGAGCTGGCCTGTCGTAGTTTGGAGGACCGTAGCAGTCATGTGCGTCGTAACGCCATCAAGCTTATGGGAACTCTTATCAAGACCCATCCTTTCACTGTCATGCATGGTGCTAGATTATCTCGTAAGGAGTGGCAAGAACGTTTAGACAAGGTGAACGAAGAGCTGGACTCCCTGGCGCCGCCGGATGACGTTCCTGAGATGGAGGGTAATTCTCAACTTCTCGACGATGCTACTCAGGTTAATGAGCCCAAGAGCATTGACGAAATGACTGATGAACAGAAGATTGCTGCTGTTAGGAAGGCTCAGCATGCTGCCGCTACATCAGAGGCAATCGAGAAGCTCACCCTGACTAAGCGCTACTACTCGGAAGCTCTCAAATTCATTGATGTCCTACACGAGTCTACTGAAACTGTCTGCCAGCTTCTCGGATCCCGGAACAAGAGTGAGGTTATCGAAGCCATGGATTACTTTGAGATTGGCGATGCCTACGACATTGAACAGAACAAGGTTGGAATCCGGCGTATGTTACGTCTGATTTGGACCAAGGGTAACAGTGACGAAGGCAAGGGTGTCCAAACTCATCTCATTGACTGCTACCGTCGACTGTTTTTTGAGGCGCCAGATTCCTTCAGTCCCAACGATGCTGCCAACTACATCGCGCGCAACATGATCAGTTTGACCTTCGGCGCCACTCCCGCTGAGCTAACTTCACTGGAACAACTTCTCAGCACGATGATGAAGGGAAATATGATCCCAGAAGCTGTCGTCAACAAGCTTTGGCAGGTTTATGGTGTTCAAAAACGAGAGATTTCGCGATCACAAAGACGTGGTGCTATCATCGTTCTAGGCATGCTGGCCACTGCCAGTCCCGAGATCGCTATCGGCGAGATGGAGACAATGCTTAGAACTGGTCTGGGCTCCCATGGTCGGGCTGATCTTCAGTTGGCCAAGTACACATGCATTGCTCTGCGTCGGATCAACCCCGTTGGTCGGAGCAAGGAGGGACCCTCTAGTAAACCGGCAACCTTTGCGCGTCTACAAAACGATCACGGCGTGCTTATGAGACTCGCAGCCATTACTGAAGTTTCTACTGACAGCAAGGAGTGGTATGGTGTCGCCGAGCAAGCGATAAATGCCATTTATGCATTGGCAAAGCATCCTGATACTTTGTGCTCTGCTATTATTCGGCGCAAAACTCGCTCTGTTTTCAATGGTGCCGCCTCCAGGCCTACAACATCCGGAGGCGATACTCAAATGATGGACATTGATAGTACTGAGACCCAGACTCAGAATACTCAAATTCCAAGTCCAAGCCAATTCGGAAACCGTGATGCAGCTGTTGGTCTGTCCCAGCTGTTCTTTATTGTCGGTCACACAGCGGTCAAGCAAATAGTTCACCTGGAGTTGTGTGAGCAAGACTTCAAACGCCGGAAGCAAGAGAGAGAGAAACAAGCCGCCAAGAAAACACCTGTAAAGAAGGATGAGCCTGTTGATGAATTGGATCTAATTGGTGGTACCACCGAAGACGATTTTACAGAGGCTATGGCCCACATCAGAGAACGGGAGCTTCTCTACGGCCCTGACAGTCTGCTGGCTATTTTTGGCCCTATGGTTTCGGAGGTCTGTGCCACATCGACCAAGTATAGCGATAAGGGTCTCCAAGAAGCTGCAACTCTTTGCTTGGCTAAGCTTATGTGCGTTAGTTCGGAATACTGCGAGGCCAACTTGCCCCTTCTCATCACAATCATGGAGCGGTCTACCAATGCCACTGTTCGTTCTAACGCTGTTATCGCTCTGGGTGATATGGCGGTCTGCTTCAACCACCTCATCGACGAAAACACCGACTTCCTCTACCGCCGTCTGGCTGACGATGATGCCAGTGTCAAGAGAACCTGTCTTATGACTTTGACATTCCTTATTCTTGCTGGTCAAGTCAAGGTCAAGGGTCAACTTGGTGAGATGGCCAAGTGTTTGGAAGACAAGGACCGTCGTATTGCCGACCTGGCCCGCATGTTCTTCACTGAGCTCAGCACCAAGGACAACGCTGTGTACAACCACTTTGTGGATATGTTCTCGCTGCTTAGCGCCGAGCCTAATCTTGCAGAGGAGAGCTTCCGCAGGATCATTCGGTTCCTGCTGGGCTTCGTGGAAAAGGATAAGCATGCCAAACAGTTGTCGGAGAAGTTGGCAGCGAGATTGCCTCGGTGCGAGACGGAAAGACAATGGAATGATGTGGCGTTTGCTATTGGTCTTCTTCAGCACAAGAATGAGGAGATCACAAAAGTTATTACTGAGGGATTCAAGGTTGTCCAGGCTACAGCATAGACAATATAAGATGTGGTAATAAGAGGTGAGACCAAAGTAGGAGGTAGAGACTATCGTTAATTAGATATTCGGAAGGGTAATGGTTATTGTAATTTGACGAGCCTTTTAATGACAAGAAGTTTATGTTCACTTTAATAAACTTTAGTGATGATGTGGGATATGTCAATTGTTCGATTTCTGTTATATCGGCGTGCTCAGGTCATTAAGCAACGTCCTCTGAAAATCAACCCCGGACTGGATCCGTGGCGGCGCTGTATGCCTTTCCTGTATCTTGCTAATCCGTAGTTCCATCACCAACATGAGCCATTGACTACCCATCAAGCACTTATTTCTGCGACCGCAACGACTCCATGGGCTCCTTGGTCACCATGAACGGGGCTACGGCATAATTGGGCCGCACGTATCGATCCGTGTTATATGGGCTCGTCGTCGTCCCCAGCAACTCCTTTTCACGAGCCTGGTCTGCGTACCAACGGCGCACAAGATCGCGGTCTTCTTCGGCTTGAAGGGCAGGCATGATGTACATACGAGACCAAACCTTTTCGCGGGCGAGTTCACTAGGGGAAGGAAAGAAGGCGATGGTTAGTTTATAGTTTCAGGAGGATTTAGGTGGGGGTTGTGGGTAGGGGATGGCGCGCTAGTGCGGGGGAAGGAAAGACGGAGGTGGAGAGGACGGGAGAGAGGAATAACTTACTTGGCTTCGCGGATGCCGTGGATAAGACGGTACCAACCGTAGCCGACCATAGCGCTAAGGCCAAGGAGGACGATGCCGGGGCGGAAGCCACGGGCGGGGAGGTTCCGCTATCATGATTGTCAGTAGTCTGGGCGTAGAGCGGGTCTCACGGTATAGTCAATTTTCGAGCGGTCAATTCTTGAGTATATGAAAATCTGAAAATCAGGTGATAAAGAACTTGCCTTGTATTGAACAGCGGAGTAGCCCCCGACGGGGGGCATATCCTGACCGGCCATTGCGAGGGAATTTCAATCGTAGATCAGAACGAGTTTTTGAAGGAAAGTTTAACTATGGATGATCAACAGAGCCAATTGATCGAAATATGATAGATTGTAGGCCCAATTTATAACAGTATCAGACGCCGAAGCTGTGAAGTTCAATCTCGCGATAGTGTCATAGGTAATCGCTTTGTTCTGCTAACGGACTGATCCCGGTGTCACGGTGAAACGGTAAATATTGATTATGTAATACATCCATAACAAGGGTAGATATTAACCCTTATATTTCACAAACTCTGGTTCCTCTTGATATAATGAATTGTAAAGTTATAATCACGTGATGTCAATAACTGGAGACGTGTAAGTTGGTTGAACTATGAAACTTTAAGAACTTATTATCAAGAATTACATTTAGTATCAAGCATCTGATGCATTAGATTGACAAGTCAAAGATTGAATTCAATTATTATAGTTCGACGACTGTTAATAGCTTGTAACCCTGCGATTATGGAATACATCTCGTTATCTTGTCATGTCACTGAAACATTTTTACTTATTACATGTTGGAACAATATTGGAGAAAAGGAAAGAAAGGACTTGCTGAGTTTCGTAGTGTTTCCGGGACAGCACCAAGGGTGGGTAGGTGTTTTGGTCATTCCACAGCCTGGGACCTTACAGTGAAGAACTGCGTTGGCGTGGTTGAATCGGAGGTGGTAGTCCTTAAAGTCGCCATTTCCGGGGCGAGCGGCTAGCACCCGAGCAACTAT
>LXGU01000132.1:0-75391 GCA_001640685.1 Catunica adiposa
TATCCTTATTTACATAATAAGGAAATGATATCGAAGCAGACATTTGCCTTGTTTTGACTAACACTGGTTCAGATACACACTTTACCTAGTCAAAAACATCCAAGAACACACAAAAATAGAAAATCGCATTCAAGCATATTTAAACAAATGCCTCTGTCTTACAGCCGCCGTCCGCCCCTCTCTTATGGCCCTCTCAACAATCTCCCTAGCATCCTCGACTCCACCAAATGCCCCGGAGCCCGAAATCCCGTTCTGCCAGGCAGAGACTCACGTACCCCAGGCAAGCCTGTACACTGCTTCCAACTCATATCTAAACAAGTCAACTATACAAAAAGGAAATAAAAGAAGAATAATGACAATGATGATAATAAAAGGAAAGTATATTTAAATCAAATTCATCAGCTTTTACAAAGCTAAGTGCATACTCTAAACCAGCTCCACTTGGATTCCAGCTTCTCGGGCAGATATGCGCAGGAGGTATCGTTCAGCAGTAGCTTCTTGACGAAGGACTTGCTGAGTTTCTTGACATTGCCAGGACAGTATCATGGGTGGGTAGGTGTTTCTGCCTGCCCACAGTTGCGAACCTCGCATTGTAGGACCGCATCTTCATGCTTGAACCGGATGTGTTACTCCTTGAAGTCGCCATGGCGAGAGCGGGCAGCCAGAACCCGAGAAACTATACCCCACGCCAGACCCTTTATCTATTTGGAGTTCAAGATCTTGGGCGATGTAAAAGGTTTCACTAGGTGTTTAGCTAGCTCCTGGAGCTTCTGCTTCAACACACTCTGAATTCCTCATTGCGTGTTTTGTTCTTCCAGCGGTGAGATGAAGACAGAGACATGTCGGGGTAGCTAGTGGGGACTAGCGACCTCTCACTACGGCACCCATCCTTAGCCAGGGCATTCATGACTTCGTTTCCTTCGACCTAACAGTGACCTGGTACCTTCCGGGACGTCTGGTCCAGTGTATGATCGGCCGCCCAGCCACGTTCCAAGAGCCATTCTGGCTCCGTCGACCGCTAGTTGGGATGAGCCGATCTTCCTAGACCGTTTGCTGATACGCTGCGCGATGCTGCGGTTGTCCACGCAGAGGTACATGTTGCCGGCGTCGGGTAGGGCTAGTTCCACGGCTAGTTCCACAACATAGTGTGCAGCTATTTCCGCAAGAACCTGAGCCCTCTCCAATATTTTCTGCGCCATAGTAGAAGACCCATCCAGCACCAGTATTACCTTTTCCATCACGGGAATCGTCCGAGTATATCCATATTGTATTGGAAGGAGCGGCATTCCGCATCTNGATACGCTGCGCGATGCTGCGGTTGTCCACGCAGAGGTACATGTTGCCGGCGTCGGGTAGGGCTAGTTCCACGGCTAGTTCCACAACATAGTGTGCAGCTATTTCCGCAAGAACCTGAGCCCTCTCCAATATTTTCTGCGCCATAGTAGAAGACCCATCCAGCACCAGTATTACCTTTTCCATCACGGGAATCGTCCGAGTATATCCATATTGTATTGGAAGGAGCGGCATTCCGCATCTTGGCGTTCTGTTTGACAGCGTCATCATTGCTCACTTTTTCGTCCAGCGATTTCTGCGGCCCAGTTTCAACTGGTAGCAGTTCCTCGGAGTCCTAGATGGACTTGGGCAGCATAGTTTTGGCACCTTCGAACGTCCTGTGTAGTGAATAGAAGAAGAAAGAGAGTAACGCGTTGTCATTTTTTATATGATGATTTTGACTATAGTTACTTTTTTTGTTGAGCGATAGCCGACAGGTTTAGACTTAGACAAGTCCTATGCCAAGAATACGACCTTTCTCTCCTTGTAAACCCGTTCCCAACATTCTTGTCGTATAGCCATTCTAACTATCCGAGTACAAATTTGGCAGCCATCTATGTCCCTTATTCTCTTTAATAATAACCCTCCATACCATGTATCAGTTGGATCACTTGTTCCCGCTGGCACAATAATATGAATAAATAAAAAGGATGCATCTGGCTCGGCTCTCAATGCTTGAGCCATCTCAGGTGACACGATCCAACTGTACCCAATCAGTTCGTCATCGGTAAAACCCTGAGTTTTGGAGCATTTGAATGACACTATAAACTTCTTGCCACCAGAGGACGCATACATACCACCTAGCATGACATCAGCCACATTTGTCTTGATGGCAAGTAGATTATTGTGCCCAAATTGCTCGAGATGTGGAGTTTGTAGAAACGTAGAACAAGCAGCTGGTAGACTGGATACATCCCATTCGTCCTCAGTTACATCGTCTTGGATGGCCGCGACAAGCACAAATCGAGGGGTCTCTTGCTGCGTATCATTATTTGATTGCAGACGTAATACATATATCACGAGACCGTCAACATTCCGCACTCTAGACAGCCAGTTAGTTTCATTAGTCCAAAGTAATACTGGTTACAAAGAGTCACTCACGCCTGGCTTGTCTCCAGTCCATCTCTTGTACCTAACCATCCAAATGTTGACCAACTTGGAAATTTTGCGGGGTTCTTTGCGCCTTGAATTGCCGTAGTACTCGTATCATTCCTCCTCCTACCCGAAAGGCCTTGAGACTTCCAGAGCAAACCACGCCAAAAATGCTTCTTGGGAATGGCCCATAAACACCATGTCTTGTGTTTACGGCAATAGTTATCTATAAACCCGAGAAACGCCGCAAAGACGTCACCTTCGTTTGTGAACTTTCTGGTAGAATATTGTCCCAGAGCGACATTTATCAGTATCAGATTGGGCCCGTTAGCAGGTAATGAATCGGGGCGTGTCCGGGAATCGCGTTGATACGTGAAAGTATCGATATCGGGGCTTTTGATTATACTCTCCTGATATATTCTCCCTTTCTTGCAGGAGACTGTCAGATCATCATCAGTTATCAGAATCACTCGAGATGACAGCCTGTACTCCTGGTAGGTCCAGCCACGAGTCCCCCATTTAGTAGTGGTTATCAATGACGAAAAGACCCCTTGGTAATGATATCTTGAAGGAATCACCCACATTGGCTCCTTGAGCCCTGGTACAGGAAATGGCTTGGAATGGTCAAACCGAACTGCTCGATCCTGTCGAAACCCCGCCAGCCCGGCGCGAGAATCGTGACCACAAGCGGCAACAATAGTAGCATAGGCACTGTCATAGATCTGGCCCATACTATCTAGTTGTTCTCTCTTCTTCCCGATATCATCCTGGACAATGCAGAGAGCGTCAACCCATAGATATTGATATCCAATCTCCTCCGTAAGGGCTATAGCATCAGTGATTGTCTTTTGTAATTGAAATGACGCCCGATTAAGACTTCCAGGCTGTAATAATTCTTCTCGGTTTTTGGTTGTTAGGGTTGTAAATGATTGCTCTATTTCATCTGGATTCCCCCAAACATAACTCAAGGCCAAATATTGCAGATCTTCGGTATCTGGGTTTATCTCTGCAATACACATTCGCCTTACATCAACTAGATGGAAGCCACAAGACCGGCTAAAGTTATGTTAGCTTGGTTTCATTTGCCATTGTAAATCTGATAACGCCTTTATGAACAAATATGGCATCGCCATTGTGTGTCCAACCTTTAGTCAAAGGGATATGTGTTCTTATAAATATCGGGAAAAGATTGGGCTTACATAGTGTTCTTTTGTGCCTTGCAATAACCACCATGTTCCATCGAGCATGTCAACAGTGACTGCCGAATAGCTAAAACATCAAAACGAGATTTAATGCTGTCACGCCATGTAAACTGATATGGGTTTTCTTCCTCTCCATGTCGGGGATCATAATGACTCAGCGCAAAGCAGTTCATTACTATTTTAGGGCGACTGACACGTTTCAGCTCAACCCATTCAAAGCACAACTGGTAGATGAAATTGTCGTGTTCAATCCGCAACTTCTTGGAAACTTGAAACTCTTTATATACCCTTGCATTACACACGTATTCGTTATTTTCGTATGCGTCCATACCAAGTATCCTTATGGCCGACATTTCCAAAAACTTGCAGACGTGGCATTTTTCACGATTCTCCCTGATCCACAACATGTCGCCTAGCTGTGTCCGTTGATAAGACTCGTGGGAATATTTGCCAATGTTTGCTGGGTGTGTGGGGTTCCCCATGCGCCAACTCTCATAGTTTTCGATACTGATATCACCTTTCTCTATATTTTGAAGGTGTATGACATGAGATAGACGCATAGATCTGAGAACCTCCCAGGGAACCAACACGCATTTGGAGCATATGTTTGAGACAGCGACATAATGAATTTTTTCTTGGATAGGTGGGTTGCTGAGTTGAGAATAATCAGAGTAGTTTTCCAAGGCTGGAGCTTCATTCTGAAATTCAGAGGCAGATACAGATGAGATATCCCAGCCTGATGAAGTATGGTTGTCCGACACAAATTTGAACCCACTGGTTGACATGGTGGGCATTCGTTGATTGAAACAGTGTTAGAGGATAAGATACAGTGCCTCAATAAAGACAATATTAGCACTTATTTACAAGTGATTTCCAAAGGAAATGTAATTATCAAAAAGTTTAGGCAACATAAAATGGGAGTTCTCATGGAACAGGGATTTGCCCATATTACAATATCGGGGGCTTACGGGTATTTAATGCTATTGTTCTGGTGGTCTTATATGCTTACCCCTACTTTTGATAAGCAGCAAATAGAAATGGTGCATGTGAACTCCACCTGGCCTTGGCCCTCACCAATCACCATCAACTCCTGTGGTTCCTAGATGCCACTTTCAAAATCCTCTAAGATCTCTATATCACTAGCATATCCACTCAGTACACATTAAACTACATTGTCCTGCATGTACCAATTTCAACGCTCTGAACCGATCATGGTGCCGAGAAGTCTCCGGTGCTTTTCACTTCAACATAGTCGCTTCCCCATTGTTGAGCGATGAATAAAATAGATCTCAGCTGTCTCTGGAAGTCGGTTCTTGGGTATTCGATAGAATAATGCTATCAAAGGAAGCCTTTATTGCGCTGTATATTTCTTGTGTAACAGCTGTGCACCAAGGATAGTCTAGGTCGCGAACATGCGAACTTTCATTCTCTATTTTAACGAAGTCATACCCATTGACTAAGATGTGTTGGTCATCTATGACTGATCAGGCATTATAGGATCATGCACCGCCAATGTGTGGCCTTGACTCCTTCTCATGCAAGCCGTTAAAATTATGATGGTGTTTTAAATTCATAGTACAACTTTCTGTGATGACTAAGCCCCACCTCCTGTCTGAAGTAGCGTAACCCTGGTCATTATCCTAGCTTTCAGGATCCATCTCTCAAGTCCTCGTGTAAAGCAACAACAACAACAACAACAACAACAATAGCAATATAAGTTTCTATGCAATTATTGACATGTCGTCAAACAAAAATCAATTCAATCCCAAGCATCAATGAAATACGCCAATTTCCTACAAGAAAAAAACAAATCAAACACATCTCCAATATCTATATACGGCAACAGCCGGCCCATCCCACCCCAATACCAATATCCCATCTATGGTTTTTTGTGTTCTTTTGTTTTAAAACAAAATAAAGAAAAGGAAGGAAGGAGATTCCTGTTTACTCCAGCTCAATGGTGGCAGGAGGCTTGCTGGTGATGTCCATGACGACACGGCAGACACCCTGGACAGAGTTGACAATCTTGGTAGCAACCTTGTTCATGAACTCGTGGCTGAAGGGGAAGGGGGTGGCAGTCATGACTAGAAAAAGAAAACAACATGTTAGCACCAGTTAAAATGTTCCCAGTTATCCGTAATCAAACTTACAATCAGTAGTCTCAACGGCACGCAGAATGATAATATGAGCATAAGCTCTCTGGTCACCCATGACACCAACAGCTCTGCTAGTATCCAGGGCAGCATACGCCTGCGCAATCTTGTCGTACAAACCGTACTCTCTAATCATGGAAATAAAGATATCATCCGCCTTCTGGACAATCTCCACTCTCTCAGGAGTGACGTCACCCAGGATACGGATAGCCAGACCCGGGCCAGGGAAAGGGTGGCGCATGACCAGCTCGTGAGGGATACCAAGCTGGCGACCAAGGTCACGGACCTCATCCTTGAACAGCTCGCGCAGAGGCTCAATGAGCTTCAGGCCTTGACCATTCTTCATACGGTCAGGAAGAGCAAGGTTGTGGTGGGTCTTGATAGTAGCAGAAGGACCCTTGAAAGAGATAGACTCGATAACATCAGGGTACAAAGTTCCCTGGAGGAAGAACTCAATGGGGCCAGCTTTGTCAGAATTGGCAGCGGCAGCCTCAATCTTCTTGGCCTCAGCCTCGAAAACCTCAATAAAAGTGTGGCCAATGAACTTGCGCTTCTTCTCAGGGTCGCTGACACCGGCAAGGCCATCAAGGAACTGCTTGGAGGCATCGGCAACCGTCAAGTTGATACCATGGGCCTTGAGGGTCTGGACGACCTTCTCAACCTCGTTAAGACGCATCAGACCATTGTTAACAAGAACGGCGTGGAAACGGTCACCAATAGCACGCTGCATAAGCTTGGCGGCAACAGTGGAGTCGACACCACCGGACACGGCACCGAGGACCTGACCATCACCGACAAACTTCTGGATGCGGAGAATCTCAGCATCAACAAAGTTGGCCATGGACCAGTTCTGGCGCGCACCGCAAATACCGACAGCAAAGTTCTCAAGAAGCTTGATGCCGTTCTCAGTATGAGTGACTTCGGGGTGGAGCTGGAGACCGTAGATGTTCTTGCTCTCGTGGGCAATAGCAGCGAACTCGGAGTTGGGGGTGGTCGCAATGGTGTGGAAACCCTCGGGCAACTTGCAGAGCTTGTCGCCGTGGCTCATCCAGACCTTGAACTCAGACTCCAGACCCTTGAACAGACGGTCGACGTGACCGTTGACAGAGGAAGCCTTCAACTCGGCGTGGCCATACTCGCGGTGCTCGCCAGCGATAACGTTGTTCTTGTCAGAGCGGTAGGCGATCTCCTGGAGACCGTAGCAGATGCCCAGGATCGGGACGCCGAGGTCGAAGTAGGCAGGGTCGGCGTGAGGAGCATCGGGATCGTAGACGGAGTTCGGGCCGCCAGAGAGGATGATACCAGTGGGAGACCAGTCGAGCTCAGAGAATTTCTGAGTGCAAGGAAGCATCTCACAGTAGACATTGAGCTCACGGAGGCGGCGGGTGATCAAGTGGGTGCTGAGGGAAGATGGGTTAGTGAATGTTGTGAAGAGGCAAGCGGTCGATATGCGGTTGAGAATGTGCCATAGCAGCGAAGATATCGAGGCGGGGTATTCAGGTGGTGATCTCAAACAATGATGGAAGTCGTCATCACTTACTACTGCGACCCAAAATCCAGAATCAGGATAGTATCAAACGCCTTGTGAGGTACAACCTCGGGGATCTCCTGGGTGCCAGACATTTTGAAATAGGATAGATGATCTGTTAACAAAGTAAACTCAAGATTAAACAAGACAATATCGAAATATCGTCTTAACCCAAAATTTCCTTGCCAAGCAACCAAAAGGAAAAAAAAAGAGGAAAAAAAGAGAATCCAAAACTGCCTGTCCTCAATATTATATCACGAGCGGGGTCCTCAAAAAATCCAACTTTTTTTTTTCGCCTCTAATCCGGCCAATCTCACACTACACAAATAAGGGAAGGAACCTTACTACTAGGCGCGCCGAAACAGGGAAGGTACGGGGTGAGCGATCGGAGGTGGTTTCTAGTTCCTACGACTACTGGAAAGTTGTACTATCGGTGGCATTCAAAGCTGGTTTCAGTAGGGCCAGGATACAAAATGAATCCGTAATGACTACATAGTTGCAGATCGGCGTGACCTATCCAGTGAGGCCAGGCGCATACAGTCATATTGTGGAAGGGGACAGGATTTTAATGAGTACTATCGATGACTGTTTTAGGGTGAAATCTTGGTATGCAAGTCATTAATTGGCAGGCACTTACATCGCTGAATTTTCTTATCCTTATCAAATAAAGTGGGGTATACCTTAAGCCTTTTTGGGAAATAGGAATCATGTTAAACCCTACATGTATGCTCCCGGTCTAGCATAGGGTTATAATCGAATCGATTGAAGTTCAAATACAATAGTAATATTGATTTTTGATATGATCATGATCATGATCATGAAGATAATAATGCTTAAGAAGGATTGTTAGTTGATCGTAAATTTTTACAAGTCTTTTGAGCCCCACATTGAGCTTAGCTACTACATAGTACTAGGCTCTAGCCAAAGCACATAATTACACACAAGTCAGTTTGTTGATAATAAATATTCCGATAATATTGATATAAATTCCATTAATAAGCCAAAAATTATGATAAACGACCCGCTCTTCTACATCAACCCCGCTCGTGCCATCTCACCCGCACCATCTTTCATGACCTCCTCTGTTCTTCTCCTTCCCTTGATACCATCCTCCTTTTCCATACCTACACCCATTCTTCTCGCTACATATCTCTGCGCCACCGTTCCAATCGCGAGACTCAGGGTATCTTCCACCCATTCACTCACCCACTCTCTTGGATCGACCCCTCCGCTCTCCAAAATCGCCCTAATCTCCTCTGGTGCCGCCGCAACCTCATATGGAACCCCAGCGTCCTCATCCTCCGTGGTCGGCGTGACAGGCGGCGCCTCAAGCCAGTCAATCCACTGGGCAGGCAAGGTCTGGGAGAGTGTCCGGAACGTGATATCATGCAGAGGGTCGTGAATATAAATAGCAAACTGGATGAGCTCCTCTTCTTCGTCCTCATCACCCTCGGCCTTGCCCTTTTCCTTGGCAGCCGAGCTTCCAGAAAACAACTCAGCATCTGCATTCAGAGAAACCGCTTGTATGCTCAAGAAGATATCCGAAGTCCGCACCGGGTTCTCTGTCGATAACACTTCACTTGCTCTTTCTCTTGCTCCTTCGATTCCGCCCTTGGCTTCGAAAAAGTCCTCAGCAAAGCTCTCGGCATTTGCCCTACACAACTTGGATCCTTCGACAAGACCCTTGATAACACCCATATCTCTGTCGGCGTCGACAACTCTCCACCACGGGCCGTCGTGCCAACCGGGGTCTGTACGGCCAGATTTTCCTGCCTCTGTACCGCGTTGAACGACGAGGAGATCGCCGCCTTCGACTTGGGACATGACGCGAGAGAAGACAGAGTTGATGAGAGGGGACATGGATGGGTAGCCAACAAAGTCGTGAGTAATGTGGATGTGCAGGCGCTCATGTGAGGAAATTGGAGGAGCAAGAGTGTCGATGATGTTACTGAAAGTAGGCATGGCACGAGTGCGTAGTTCGTCACCTAATTGTTACAGACTCTTGTTAGTTATGTTTTTGATGTGTAGCCACAATACTGCCTGTATGATTGTAGAGTCGTAGTCAACTTACTCAAACCCTTCAACGCCCCAACATTTCCTCTGACCTGCTCGGCCCATTTCATCGCCTCATCATTCTTCTGAATCTCTTTGGCCGCCTGCTCCGCAGCCTTCATCGCCCTGTTCGCTGTCTCTGTAGCTGTGGCGGTCGCCGCCGCAACGAAACCCCACCAGCCACCACCACCACCCCCTCCTCCACTGCTTACTGCTTCCTTCTCCTTCACTGGCTCTTTGATCCCGGGACTCGCTACACGCGCACTCTCATTGCTCTTACGCTCAGGATCGGGCGTGCTGGCAGTGGTGCGGCGGGCCAGGGGCTTTGAAGGGCGCGGGGTGTGGGGGCGGGAGGGCGTTTCGGAAAGTTGGGATTCAAGGTCAGCAAGGATGTCGCTATCGGCGAGGGCTTTGGAGGCAGCGGAGATGGGCTTCTTGTGGTTAGTGGATAGTTTTTTTGAGGGGGCGTCGATTCCGGAGAATAGGTCGTCCAGGTCGTCCAGGTCGTCGGTGGGGTTGGGAGTGCGTTTAGACATATTTGGAATGGGGCGATTATCCAGATAGCTCAGGTTGTTTTGACTAATTGATTCGATGGTCGTATATGTGGACTTGCACCCAGCGATTATAGCGGATGATTAATATATGGTAATCGTTTACCTATAACTGTAGGCACTGATCTTGCTCGATGATAGATAGGTCTTTGTAATGTCGTCAAGTTATGTTACGTTCAAAGAGCTCCTCCTTCAAAGCTCCCGTGTCCTTGGGTTCCCTGCTTCAAACCCAGGTAGTATGCGATTCTAATTGGCTGGTTATTGTAACGCCACAGTTTGCAGCTCTATCATGGCATTATACCCCACTTGATGATACTTCGGAGTAGTTGCGGTGTGGCGTGTTGGAATATTTGCGCCACACAAATCAGAGATGTGCTGGTGGTGCGAGTTGGAGTTATAGACAGGGATTAAGGGTCTGGGCCATGGAAGCTATGCTGGATTTGGAAAGAAGAAGGAATAATACCCGAACCCGAAGAGATGAAGGAAATGCTATTGTTAAAAAAAAGTATGGAGACAAAAGGGGAGAGGATGGAAGACCACCAAATGTATTAGTGACTAAGTTGTAATTGCATGACAACAAACGTTGTAAGTATAAATGGGTTAATATAAGTTGTTATCGATAACGAGAAGAGGTTAATTTGGATATACCAATACAAACACCAATAATCTCTGCGTATATATATATATATATATATATATATATATATATGTATATATGCAGCTCTGGGCTTGCATATATCGCCAACACATCTTATAAGTGCTCGCCTCCTGCAAGTCACCCAAACGGCCCAAGCCCGAACTAAGCCAAAGTTGGGCCAAGCGACCTCACGTGCAAACCCCAGGATCACACACCATCAATAACACAACCAAGGGTGTCGTGTGATGCTGGTCACGTCGCTGGAAAGAGGGGGAAACATGATTATGTAGATCATGAGGTTGTAGTCTGATAGAGATATTGAGTATTCAGGCGGCGGAGAGCTGACGTCATATTATGGGGGGTATATAAGTTAGTGGGAATGGGATGATAGGATAATAGGATGGATATTGTGGAGCTGGTGCTTTGTGGCCGGCCGAGACGTTCATTCAAGGGAGAGCGATACGAGGGTTATGGGCCTTTGATAAAATATGGGTAGCGGTTTTTGAGGCTTGTTTCATCCAAGACAAGAACACCTTTGCACATTCCAAGCAGAGACTCCAACTTTGGCGTTTGTAAAGGGTCAACCACCTTGCTCGCCTTTTGGAGGGTTGTGTGAGATTGGCTTATGCTACGGTTAATGAGGAGGCAAGTCTGCAAGTGACAGAAATTATGGTAGTAAAACGGAGAGCATATTTTAGTGGGATATTGTGGCCCATCCCCAATAAGACGAGAGTCTTTATATATGAGACTAACACTTAGATTCCACATGGCGAACACCATGTATTGACACCTCTAAATCAGCCGAAGATGCCTTAATTAGTGAAGAGCATGCGATGCAAGATATTGTGACACAGAGCCGGCTGTTTATTGGTAAACCAATTAGTCCAGGAAGATTACCTAGCTACGAGCCAAGCCCCTAAACTCCGGACATATCCCGAGATTTAAGCCTACTACTCACAACTCTCCATTACCGCAATCGAAGAAAATGGATCGCGTGCGGCCCCTGCTCCGTGGCATCAAACTGTAGCGTGTGGATTTGCAGTCTGGGCGGTCGCTGATAGTACTATTAGTGCTGTTAGTGTCCCCTATGTATGGGATGTATGGGAGGTAACCCCTGTAATATATATGGACTTCAGCGGGTGATGCGCTGAGGTGATGCGCTGAAACACGCTTTGCCCCCCCTGATAGTCGCCTGGGCGTACCCGTGCTCTCTTTTGGATAGGCTGCAAAGGAAATGCCAATTTCATCTGGTATTGGTTGTTGATATTAATGAACGGAGAATGGAATTTCTGCCATAGAAAATGGTATTTACTTCCAAGTCCGATATTTCTCAATTGATGTTCTTATCCCATTAGAGACGCTTACCCGTGGAACACCCGCCATTATTTCTCAAACCGGCCACTGGCGCGCAACATAGTCTCTCAAGCTCTCTATAGCACAAACCTCGGCCGTCAAGGCGTGAGATTGCCCTTTTCAGCCAATATCTCAGTTAGGAAGGCTCTGACTAAGCATCCGTGTTGGTGGAAGGTTGACCTCTGGCGCCATTGATTTATTTCTGTATTTAGATGGCAGCACAACCCGGATTTGTACGGCCAGTATCATCTATAAGACTTCATTCGCGAGACGTCAATTGCCGCGGCATGTTTATTTCCCGATTTTGCTATCAAGAAAATCGTCGCCGTCTGTTATATTGCCGGAACTACTTGTTTGTTTATCTTTGATCATTTCCTGTGTTTTGCAGCTAAGTGGAATCCCACGCTTGGTGATAACTTCAAAGCCACTATACTTGGAGCTGGAGATTGCCTCAACCGTTGCATCAAGAAATCACAGCCTACAATACAGCGACTCTGTAGACTAGTACTTTATTCGTCGCTGTTGATTCCTACTGGCCGATTGCTGTTAGCTAGAATCCGACCGGACGGACATTCTCTGTTACAGAGATACTGACTGCCCATTATCATTGCTTGTGAGTATCCAACCATCGCTTTGCGCTCTCAGTCTCCAATATTTCCGAGCCTGTGTACAATCTGCTGTCTCGTCATCCGACATTGCCTGCTTCTAATTAAGCTGTCAACTACCATCTGGCTCATCTTGAGATTCCCGCGGCTCCGTCGAGAGCCCACCAGATGATGTGGTCGCAGGCCGGCTTAGCTTCTTGTACATATCAGATGTCTGTGTGTCGTCTTGTTTGTCCCGTGTTTATTGCTTAGTCCGTGGCTTGTTCCTTTTTTCTTGTGATTCTCTTGGTTCGCTGGTTTCTTAGGAATATTCTTTACAAGCATGATCCGACTGAGACTTTTGCTTTAACAGCTTAAACAAAGAGTTATATTGTTTTATCACCAGGCGACCGACCAATGGTTTTGGTTGATATAAATGACGACGACGACGGTGACAGCTAGACACAGACCCTGCCTTCTGCAAAGACTCTTTTAAAAAGGCGTGTTCATTGCTAACAATTACAGATTCTGACTCGTTGTTCTTTGGCTTCAGCCGGCTTCTTGTCGCCCGTTTTGAAAGCAGGTTTCACGTGTTTGCGTCGCCTTTTTTTTCTTCCCTCTTTTTGGGCTGGAGAACAACTAACAGCCACTTCTATTCTTGTTTTGACGCTTTCTTCTTTTGTTGTTTCCCCCCCGTGGTCATCAGCTTGAAGCTTGTATTTCTCCTCCCTTCAGTTTTCTTTTCCTTTTGCCTTAATCGTTCCTTTATCTTTCTCTCCGACCGCACTTGGCTATCGATATCTTTTTTGAACCACGTCTGAATCAAGCGCCGCAGTCATGGCGAGCGCTCGATTGTCTAGACGCCGATCCAACGTCGGCGCCTTATCTAACCCGGCTGCTGCCGCTGGAGCAAATGGTGTTCACTCAGAGCAGTCACCACCGTCTACTCCGCAAGCCAGTGCGCGCCGTAACACTGCTAATGTGGCCCCAATTCCCCCGAGCTCCGTCTCGTCTCCCCAAAACATTTCATCTTCTCGTCGCAGGTCCCGCGCCTCGCAGGGCAATGCTGTCCATGCTATTCATACTGGCCCAATTGCCCCGCCAATGGGCCACCCTCTACCACTTGTTGATTCCTCAGAAGAAACCTCCAAAGGTGGCCACTCCCTCCGCATTCGTCAGAAGATTGACAGAAATGACAAGGATACTCCTTCGTCTCGGACTCGTACAGCGACGGGACATGTGCCCAAGACCCGCAAGAGGGTTGTTGATGATAGCGCCGACGAGGATGACATGCCATTGAAGCGGCGTGCCACTCCCGTGACCGGCTCTGCTAACGCCACTCCTAGAAAGAACCCGTCACGTGGAGCCCGGAAACAGCCCAAGAGCTCCGCTATGGTAGATACCGATTCGTCGGATGAGTTTGCCGAAGATGAGGCCGATGGCTCGGCTCAGGATGAAGACAATGAAGACGACAGCGATGAGAATGTTGATGAGAATATCGCCGAGAGTGTTGACGAAAATGTCGACGAGAATGTCGACGAAGATGCCGAACAGCCTAAGACTCGGCGTAGAGGTCGCCAACCAGAGCCTGAGACCCGCAGAAGCACGCGTGTCCGCAAATCTGGTGTTCAAGACCTCGCCGCGGCAATCCCTTCATCCTCATCAAAACCCGCTACAAAGGTCTCTGCTTCTGCAAGCACCCAACAGGCGGCACAAAAGCCCCGAGGAAAGGTTGGTCGACCCCGTAAGAACCGGCCAGTCTCTGTATCCGCCGCTGAAGCGTTGGACGATGACTCCTCAGACCACCAGCCCGGTAGCCAGTCTGAGTCTTACTCCGATGTGGACCCGAGCATTCTGCCACACCTTCACGCCGACGTGGAAGATAGAAAGATGCCGAAGTACTCGACGCGTTTCACTGGAGTCCTACCTCGGGACCTCACGAGCGGAAAACCGCTTGGCGATGTCCGGGAACAGGCGCGGATGTACCGTGATGCTATGGCGTATTACAGTCATGAACCGGATTTGGATGTGGTGAGGGTGCGTGATGATGGAGAAGCAATTGTCTACAGAATGGAGGGTGCTTATGTTCCAGATGGGGACCGAGTTTATAGAGCAGCAGGTAAGTCTTTTTGCTTTTTGCTTTCTGATATTGATATCATTATGTTGTGTTTTATTTCATTTTGCTTTGATTTTTTTTATCGGCCAAGTCGATTACTCAATTCCCAGGCTATCCGCCTTCGGTCCTTCAGGCTCCTCTAGTTTATCGAGTCCCTATGCTTCCTTTTTTGCCCTTTTTTGCCGTTGTATTACGCCGTTGCAAAGTCGTGATATCTCGATATCGGCCTTTCTTTGTCAACCCTCGACGCCTTCTTAATATCATCTATCATTTATCATCCAACAATACTCGCTTTTGATTGGCCAATTGCCCCTTTCGCCTCTACAAGACCCTGGTGCCACTGTAGTTACAGTGGTTACTCCCCTGAAACCCCGCCCCAGATCCCAGCCAAGTGTCTTGAAGGATCACAACACATTTTTTCTCTCCTTCCCTATTTGCTAGAATCGCGCCTTATATATATTATCACACGATGCATGGTGAGGGTAAGTTGAGAAAATAGACGACGAACGTGACTGCCTGCTGTAGATGCTATTTCTCATCATCAGCACGCCTACACACACATATATATATGTATATACACACACCCATACACCCACACCCGCCCACATACACTCATAAACTCAGAAGTAATGCTCTTGGCTTCATATTCTTGAAAAAGAAAGAACAAAAGAGATGGCTGCCTTTATTATACTACACCGATAGGATGGTGCAGAAAAACCGCACTTTCCTATTTGGTCAAAACCAGGTGTGCAGGGGTGTGTAGCCATGAGAATTGAGGCAGGAGCTTCGGCCATTTCTGGCTTTTTTGGGCCCAGGTTTGCAGGTTTGCGTGTAAAAAAATCCCACAAACCACAAACCACAGCCAGCAACAACTGCCAATTGTAACAAGCCAGTTTTTCTCAAAGAGAACTTGCGCCTGAGAAGTCTGCGTGAGTAATTGCCCTGCAAAGTTGCCACAGAGCTCACCACCAGACCCAAGGCGACTAGTCTCATCATAGTGAGCTTCACTCTCATCGCAAGCGTCTCCTGCAGCCGTTGTGAGCGCCGCGATCCTGGCGTGAGGCTTTCTTCGCCCTTGGCTTTTGCCTTTCTTTTGCCCGCATCTAGCCATCACGACATTTACACGTTCTTTTCTCGGCATTCGTGCTTGGCCCCAGGTCCAGAGCTGACTACCACGTCATCACTTGCATTTGTTCTTTTTATCTGTCCAAAATCTTTATTTTTTCTATTTAATATTTCTAGTCACGTGGCTGTCTTCGTGTCGCATACAAATACTAACCACTGGCACTATCCTTTTGTATATAGACCCGCTGCGTAATCTAGACGGCTCCATTAAATCCAAGTATCTCAGGTCAGGTTCAGTAGTTGCTGGACCTCTGGATTTGCTACAAGAAGCCTCTGATTCTGCGCTGCAGGTCCCATCTGCACCAAGCACTGCCTTACCATTGGGTGCTACAGCCACCCCCCCGGTCTCGCAGTCTTCAGTGCACCGCAGCAATAGTAACAGCGGTACCAACAGCAGCAGCAGTAATAGCTATAGCAATAGCAACAACGTATCGCCATTATCAGAGCTGTCGTTGACCAAAGTCCACGAGCTCCAAACGGTGCTGGATGCTGCTGAGCAGTCGCTTTCTACTTTTGAGAAGTTGACCCCCATTAGTGCTTCTGTCATGGCGGATGTGAAGAAGCCGTACATGAAGTGGGAGCCGTATGTCGACGGCGAGTGGACTTTGCATCCCGAGTCTCGTATTCCCGAGACCGAGGAGGAGGTTGAGGAAGAGGTCGAAGAATATGAGGACTACGAAGACGATGCTTCAGTTCATCCATCATCTCAAAACACAGGACCTAATGCCAGCCGTGCCGTTTCCGCCGATACCGCCGCGGACATGTCGCCGTTTACACCAGAGCCTGCCGTCGAAAAGCCACAGTTTTACAAGTTTAAGCGGCTACCAGATATCTCTGATATTGTCGATGTTCTCAGCGATCACAGCGAGATGGATTTTGAGACCTTGGTAGCCACTGTTGACCGTTGTGCTGATCTTGCTTTTGAGTACCAAACGGAATTTGTTGCTCTTCAGGCTCTTGTTGATGATTATGACAATGCTCAACGACGCCAGGCCGACGACGCTCATGTTGAGCGTCATGCTGATCGCCATCCCAGTAAAGAATTTGTCATCAAGGGTTATCGCGCCAAGTCAATGGGGCTTCGCGAGAAGTGGGGCCACGATGTCCGTCAGCAAGACAAGCTCATGGCCGACGCGTACTTCTTTCGCCACGATGCTCACGTATCCAAGCAGGGCCGCCAAGACCCTCTCGCTCAGCCCCACGAGGCTGCTCCGTATGGGGGTAGCCGCCGGTCTCTCCGTAATGATCCCCACAAGACGGCCAAGGGCCACGAGACAGACCCAAATATTATTACGGGCAAGCGGACGCGGAAACCCCGGGAGCCATATGAGGCTGGTATCCATAACATGTCAAGGAGCGGAACGCCTGCCGCCCAGATCAAGAGACGAGGCCGGCGTGCCGAGGAAGAAGATGAAACGCGTCCTGCTACTCCCGTACGCGAACCTACTCCCGAGGCAAATCCGCGCAAAAGGAGACGGGGGAAGAACGCTCTCATTGCAGATTCTCCTGCAACTCCGCGGAACGTTGGATCTCCTGCACCGGCCGAGACTCCTGTACCAGCTGTGGAGACCCCAGTCAAGGACAAGAAGTCTAAGACTCCCAAGACTGAGGAAGCCGAAGCCAGTATGGTCGAGGAAGAAGAGCCCCCTAGGAAGAAGCGTGTCCGGAGAACTAAGGCGCAGATGGCCGCCGACCGGGCAGCTGAGGCTTTGCTACGGGAGAAGGAGAGGAAAGAGGTTGAGGAGGCGGCTGCTATGGCGGAAGCGGCGCTAGCGGGTGATGGAGATGCGGAGATGACCGAAGCAGATTCTGAGACTAACGGATCGCGCATCCTACATCTGAATGTGCCGAATCTTCGGGAAATCAAAGGTGTTACTACAACACCAACTCGGATAACGCCAGCGAAGAGGGGCCGCAAGTCGAACAAGGAGAAGGAACGGGAACGGGTTGCTGCCGCTGCCGCTGCAGCTTCTACATCTAATGCTGGGACTATGGAGTCCTCGGCCACCACAGTGTCGACACCCAATTCCGCTGCGCCATCAAGATCCAATTCAGTGTCGGGACGTGGAAGACCACCAGCAACGCCGAACCATGTGCCACCACCTTCGTTTGGGCCAAACCAGGGCCTACAGGCACAGCCATCAATTGCGGCATATTCAGAGTCTGTCCCGCCGCCGCCGAACCACAATGGGCAGATTATGTGGAATGCCAACACAGATCGGCCAGTCAAACGGGAATCTACTCGGGGTCGTGGCCGTGGCCGTGGACGGGGAAGAGGCGGTTCGTCCGGTGTGCCGAGGGCCCAGAGAGATGGCCAGGGCGTCATGCAGATGGGCAACACGCTGTCGCACATGCCAAATATCACGTCACATTATCCACCGCAGCAGTCAACACTATCACAGTCGCCCCAATCGTCCAACAATGCGTCACCAGCTCCTGGGTCATCTCAGGCATTCCAGCCACCGCCACCGCCTCAACAGGCCCCGCAGCCAGTGGTCTCAATGCCCCAATCGGCGATGTCACCGATGTCAGGACCCGTTGGTATGCCACCTCCGCCTCAGCAGCCTCAGACGCAGCAACAGCCACAAGCAGCTGGCCCCCCTCAGTATATAGGGCATCCTGGGCATCAAATGGGACCGCCACCCTCACCTGGAGAACAGCAGAGAATGGCGCCTATACATCCCCATCAACATGGTCACCAGCATTCTTTGCACATGCCACCGCATTCATCTCATCACGGACATCACTCAATGTCGGTACCCCAGCATCATATAGGCGGAATGCATGGACATCCTCAACATCATGGACATATGCATCCGTCCCAAGGGCCACAAGGTGGATATAGCGGTGGAATTCCCGGCTATCAATCGGCGTTTATCCCGCACCAGGATCCCCGCTCGATGCATGGCTCGGGGCCTAGTGCTGCGTCAATGCATGGTGGGATACCGGAACCTAGCGTTCGGATAAAGATGGTGAAGCCGAATCAAAAGCCTATCAATCTTGACAATGTGGTGATGGGAAGTAAGGAATACGCTCAAATGACAAAGAGCGAGAAGATGAGTCACAGCATGAAGAGTAAGTTAATTTTATGGTCAGCTAGTATTGGCCAACAAGACAAGACATCTACTAACAATCTATTTAGACCGCTGGAAATCTGGTTCCATGCAAGGTGCCGTTGACAAGCGTAAGGCGACTCTCGCTCGCAAGAAGCAAGATCGCGAAGTTCACGAGCCAAACCCCACTCTTCACACTTCCGTCCCCGGCCCTGACGGTCAACCAACATATCTCTCTCACTCTACCAACGGTCAAATGGGCCCGCCTATTCACATGCGGGCGCCTATGGCTCCTGGTAGTATCCCACTGGGAATGGCAGGGCAGCATCCACATGGAGTTTTCCTAACGCAACCGCCAAATTATGGCGCCGTGCAGCAGAGAGAGAGGGAACGAGAGAGGGAAAGGGAGCGAGAGAGGGAAAGGGAACGGGCCGCAGAGGTTGTGCCAACACAGGAGAGTGGGATGGGCAGAATGAAGTTGGCCAGATTTAGCCAAGGTTAGAGACTCGTGGGCCTGTAATGTCTGTGGACAATGTGAGATGGCACTTTTGGCCTTGTATTAGCTTGTTTTGATATGCATCTTTCATGGCGGGAGTTTGTTTTCATGGTTTTATTATTATCAGGGGTACTTTGTTTGTAACACATGTAGCATTGGGATAGACAAGTGTATGTTTTCACATATATATATATAATTATGAGTGGTGTTATCATGTACACAATGGGCTCTTGGTGTGACGATGGAGTGTACTTGACTTATACGGAAAGTCACGTGCCGTAATAAAATATTGGCCTTGGAGGCAAGGGTGCATGTTGAACCAGAGGTTTACCGGATAAGATAAGAGTCACGTCATAATCTGACAGGAAGAGTGGCTTATCGCGAAGTAGGCCATAAATTGAGGTCTATAGGGTGCTGTGCTAGTTACATATTGTACTTTTTTTTTTCGGGACTGGACGATATGTTGAGCAATATCACTATTTGTTCATTTTGAGCTGCTAACTGCGTGGTATAACAAACTCAGCGCAGAAGTCAACTACAGACTCTAGTACAATAACTTTCACGTACTCCATCCTGCATAGCATTACAAATCATCACGTTGCTATAGCCATGAGCTGTTGTTCAATACCAAAAAACCGGAACTCCGTTGTCCGTTGTGTTGTCCAATTTTTCTTTGTCAATGCGTAAAAAAAGATTTCTGTTTTGCTTTTTTGAGAGATTTTTCTTTACATGACGACACCAGCGTTGCTGGCAATACGGGGCCAAAGCTCAGCGGCCTCCTTACCGACGGGGCCGGTGATGGCGGAGCCCTTCATCTCACCCTTGGGGTTGACAATCTACAGGTAGTCAAGTTAGTGTGTGTTCTCCGTGCATACATACAGGCAAGCAACCCTTTATATACCTCCTCGAGATATACAAGTAGTTGCACAGCCAGGGGACTATGGATATAACTTACGACACCGGCGTTATCCTCGAAGTAGAGGAAGACACCATCGAACCGCTTCCACGGCTTGGACTGGCGGACAATGACGGCAGGGTGGACCTTCTTGCGGAGCTCGGGCTTACCCTTCTTGACAGTGGCCATGACCATGTCACCGACACCACCGGCGGGTAATCTGTTGAGGCGGGCACCGATACCCTTGACGGCAATGATGTAGAGGTTGCGAGCACCGGAGTTGTCGGCGCAGTTCATGACGGCACCACTAGAGGATTGTTAGTGGGGTTCTCTGGCTGCGGGGTGAAACGTATATTTTTTTGGGGGTACATACACAGGGAGACCGAGGGTCATCTTGAGCTTGCCACCGGGGGCACCACGACTGTCGGGGTGTTAGTATTTATTAAACCGTATTGGAGGTTTCTGGTGGCCGTCGGGAGATAAGGTGGGGGTATTGGATGGTTGTTGGTTGGCTTTGATGTAGCATAGTCGGATGAACATTTGACGGATGCGATGCTCGATTTGCATGAGGACTCGGATTCAGCATATATGTCAGATTCTATATTGAATCATGACTAGTAGTCATAAAATTTGCCGTGGTGCATTCGTAGTTGGTGGGAGCCGATTATTGAGCATTTCGCTTAATTTCAATGCCTCTGGTCGATTCCAGCCTCCAAAGAAAACGTATATCTTGGTTGTTGGTAATAGCGTCGGTATTCGTTTTTGGGGCCAATATCGTGTACTTCGCAGCAAAAATCGGTATAATTGTCGTCATCGTCGTTGTCCATCGTCGTATCCAGATATCAAAATCCTCTGCCAACAGCCAACCGTCCATCCCACCATGATCCCCTCCAACAAAAACCTTCTCAAACGAATAGAAGAAACTCACGAAAGCTTAGCCATTGTGTCTAGTTAACGTGTCTGAAAAATCTCAAAAAGTCCCACGACTATCACTTGTCAATCTCAAAAGACAACAACTTTCCAGAAAAGAGAACAAAAGGTCAGAAAAAAATGAACTCCCTCCAACCGATCCGCAGTCCTTGCTCGCCCAGCCATTGGGGCAACCCCGTTTTTGCGCTGCGAAAAATAATAGTGGGGATGTCAAACGCACTAAAAAATATCGTGTGTGGCGATGTGTGGCGAGTGCCAGCTTTTGTGGGGAGGATGCCCTAGAAGTGGATGAGTACTGTGGCGCGCTAGCTGGCATGAGACGCAAAATATGGATGCTTAATTGTTGAACTAGCCTGTGGCGGTGTGGCTGGTTAGGTTGTCCGGATTAGGATAAGGCTTTTTGTGTAAGTGGAGGGCAGTGATATTGGCGATTAAGTGAACTTGAATGGCTTAATCTTAATGGTCTCGGACTTTTCTGCCTTGCATATCGATATGGTATTTTATGAAAATCAATCTAAAATGGTGAACCTCTCATTTATACCAAAAATCGCACTATGTCTCCAGATAGATATACACACCACGGCGTGTCTGCTAGAATGTGTCTACTCGGCACTTACGTTCCACCAAATAGAATCACTGGACCAGCGTGGGCCCTAGCCTACCTCACCAGTGGATCCTCATTTTATATCATTGTCATTATGTTTCCGAAGTAAATGGTATCACAGTATCAATACCATGTCTGTCAAGTCAAGTCAAAAAAAAAAGAGGTGCCTGCATCTTAGGCTGATATCTTGAATATATCTATCAGGTATATGAACAGTTTTCCATCCACCTTACTCACCTCATCCGCCCCCGATTTTCGATATGAATTATTTAAGTGTTTCCAAGAACCGTTTCATCTCCGATCAAAATAACACACAGAGAAGAACCCAAACGCCCACGCTATGAAACCAAAAGAAAAACCAAAAAAAGAAGAAGAATCCTCTACTTTTACTTCTATCCCTACTCTTGACCCAACCACTTCTTGAAGTATTCGCAGTTACTAGGCCCTACCGGTCCACCCTCCTCACATAAATCAAATACTGGACATTTACCACATGGCACCTCATTCACTGCCGTCCCATAGATCTTTGGGCCGCCTCGCTCACCTCCCTGGCCATCCACCACCCACGCTTCCGCCGTCTGCGCGCAAGGTTGGACCGTCCGGTATCCTACGCGCCCACCAACCTTGATACGTTCAATTAGTCCATCGAATTCAAGGACATCTAGTAGCTTTTGAACGTCATCAGCAGACAAAGTGACGGATTGGGTAATTTGTTTTTGTACAAGAAACTTGGCGACTTCAAGAGTGGTAGGATAGCCAAGGAAACCGGCGGGGAAAGGATAATAGGGCTCTTTGCGGGGAGTGGCAGTCGGGATAGCAAGGGGCTTTGGTGGCATGGGGTTTTCGTCGCCGGTAGACATTTCGTCGGCCGGACGCTTGCGGATAGGCTTAGGAGCACCCTTGATAGTTCCGTTCCTAGGCTGTAGAGCGCGTTCTCTGGGGACAACGTTAGGTCTCTTGTAGATCGACCGACTCTTCACATAATCGTAGATAACCCTTTCAAGGTCTTCGATAAAGGCTTCGTCAAGGTATTGATCATTGTACCAAGGGCCACCAGTTGTCTTATCAGATGGCTTTATGGAGGCCTTGATATACATCTTCTTGTTGGGGTTTTCAATCGACTTGAAGTTGGCGATAAGCCCCTTGGCAATCAGTTGCTTGATGGCGTTCTTGAAAACGTTCTCGTGCATGGCGAGGCGCCTCTGGGCAGTCTGCGACCAGACACCATCGGACCCAGCATCGTCTATCATCGCGTAAACCAACAACTGGTCATCTGAGGTACATTGCTTGTATCTGAAAGACACCAAGCAAATATGTTAGTTAATGCGCAAAATCGTTCTCGGCGAAGTCTCAACTTACTTCTCGGCTTCTTGAGCGTCTCGCCATCTCCACGCTAACGCTCCTTCTCTCGTTTGACACGCCACCAGGAGCTTGTCATTGACCAACTCCTGTACAACCTGTAACAAGGTTGTGATATCTGAGTCCGGCAGTGCCTTTAGCTCGTGGAGATCCGGCTGTGTATACAGCCGTTCCTCGGTGCCATTGGCGCGCATGGAGTCATACAGAATGTCCTTATACGCGGCGATCTTAGAATTGGCCTCATCTTCGGTCTTGTTGTCAGATTGCGCCGCAGCGCGTAGTCTGTTAGACATATTGGCGATTGGAAATGGTATAGTGCAATAAATAGGTCGTGGGAATGTATTGGGGCGATCGCAAGGTATCGCAGAGAAATTTAGATGAAGAAAATCCACCAAATCATAAAGCAATCATGGCTGACAAGTGTTCCGTCGAGATTAGACCGTTGATACGGCTCAAATAATTCGGCGGGGTTGGTTTGTTGCGTTGCGACCGAAGCTTGCTTGGGAACCAAAGTTGAATTCTCCAAAAAAAAAAGTTCACGTAGTGCTGAAGCTTCCTTCTGCTCAAAAATTCCATGCCCCACCAATGACGGGGTCGATCACGTGAGAAAGTTGTTGGGGTTTGTTAACCCCGATCTTATATTTGCCTCTAGAACAAGGGTTATAAGAGAGGCACAAGCATAACTGCATCTGAGTCAACTACCTCATGATGTCATGTCAACTGAAGTTCTGACTCACTATATCTAGAAATATACAAAGGTAAGCTGATATAACAATAGCACTTCCAGCCACTCATTCAACATTCGTGCTCTTTTGGATCATGTAAGATGCAGTTATCGATATCAATTTCGATTTACCTGACAAATCAAAAGCCAAGAGAATGCAAATAGCCACCTCCGGTTAGCCAGTATATATAAAAATATGCACAATATATCATATAATGATGATTGCCAAAAATATCCAATCGATCATAATGCCATGTCTGCCCACAGACATTTATAGATACTGCAAACTTGATAAACCTAACGACTAGTCAATCCTATGACCAAGTACCCCATATTGTATACCTTGTTTGGTGAGTAAATGCGTCCTTCTGCATCTATATGAAGTTTGGTAAGATGAGGATAACTTCATACTTTTCAAGAGAAAATGAAGCAAGATGAACTCATAGGTTTCGTGTAATTATGGTTGGTGAGGTTAGTATCCATCGATAACTGCCTCTCGGTGCAATGCCGATCGACGAAGGCAGAACCGACCCAGCCAAATCGCCTAACCAAGAAAACCCGTTACCAAAGCTAGTAAAGGTCTTCCCTCGCTCTCCATAATGAACAAATGACCCCTTCTTCCTCTCACTGGCTTCTATTTTTGACTCCATCTCTATCCCACCCACCCAGCACTCTGCACCATCATCAGAACATCTGTCATCACTCTCACGATCATCCCCTCCGCAACCTCGTCCACGACTTGGTCACCTGATATAATGAATTGCCCGCCGAATGAAATTTGAAAATACGATGGCCTTCCAAACTACAATCCCAACCGTCCCGAAACTAGACACTAAGCGCAATCATGAAAGTACACAGGAATAAGACATTAGCATATATACATATAGGATGAAGGCTTCGGTACAGCATTAGTTTTCAATTATGTATGAAACGTAAAACTACAACCTTGAAATGTCCAAGCCAGCTCGAGCATTCATGTCTTCTACTCATTCCTAGGAACTAACGGTATGTCCACCACCAATGTCCTATACCTGTGTCTCTTCTGTGTGCGCATTACTGTCGGTTTCATCTCCGCCGGAGCCGTTGTTGTTGATGTAACGCTAGGCATAGTTATGTTGATAATGGGGAGATGAACCAAGGGTTGTTTGCAGACTTTTCTGTAAACCTGGTAGGAGGTGAGGGCGGAGATAGTCATTAGGATAAATGTTATTATGCAGCATATGTGGCGGCAGAGCATAGCGATGGATGATTGTTGGAGTAGCTGTCGGGAAGGTGTGCTAGCCAGCTAGCAGTGGTTGGCAAGGTTATGTATGAAATTAGACAACGTGAATAGAAAACAGTGATAGCAATTGTATGAAAACTGATGAGATAATCAGATAACGGAGTTTAGGTTTTGAATCTTTTGTAAGTGTTGAGAAATCGGCTCAAGGTTTTATATGGGCATGTATTTGCATAAACTGAGGTTCCATCACAATATCAGTGTTCTCATGTGCTAACAACACACCAAATTATATACTTCCCAAAACAGTAATCATGACCATCCCAGCCAATCATAGTCCATGGAACATGTATGGAAGGAGTTTGACAACTTGTCAATAGATATTTGAGCCGTGGAAACCAAGGAAAGAGCTTGCAGCAGGAACCTGCAGGTTGTTGAAAGCATTGAACAGCTGTCGCCAGCTGTCATCATGATATCCTCAAAATTGATGTCATAGATGATGAAGAGACTGATTTGGTGAATATTTCATAGTTTGAATCAGCAAGTAATTGAAGATTATCCGCCAAAATGGTAAGTTTTGGAGTTTAACTCAGTGGTTGATATCACATAATAACTGTCTATAGCCTGATACTCAAATTTCCGTCGCTTTCAAAATTGGAATTCATACCTTCCATCTCTTGATTGACTCGGTAGCTCCGTGGTCCAAGCATGCCGAACACATTACGCAGACCCTCCAGCGCAGATATCCTGATGGCATTCTTAAGACTTCTTCCGATGTTGAAATCAAACTCCCTTCCCTCTCATCCAAATGGTACATCACTTTTGCGAAGCCTAAGAACGTTCAGGAAATTTCTCAGGGCTGGGTGATCCTTTCCGACCTTTCGAGAACTCCCGCCGATGATGCCGTCGCTGACGATGCTGTTCTGGGTGTTGTGGTCAAGGGTGATGATTCGCAGGTGACTGAGGAGGATGTGCAAGTTGACGTACCGGCCGGGTACAGAGAGGGCAATGCTGATGATGATGAGGATGACGAGTTTGAGGATGAAGGAGAAGAAGGTGTGTTTGGAGAGGAAGAGGTGAACTTTGGGGATATGGACGATGAGGAGTTGGAGGCTTACTTGGGCAAGTTGGCAAAGTTGGATAAAGAGGAGGCGGAGAGGCTAGAAAGAGAAGAGCTGGAAGGGAAGGGGAAGGATAAGGAGTAGGTAGTAGAGGGTTTACGGTTACGGTTAAAACTCTACGGGTTCGGACATGAGAAAAGGTCTACATATGATACCATGAAAATACAGTGCTTCGTCAGAGACTTGTTTTCTAAAGAGTGATGGCATTTGATGTCCATGTCGATGCCCAACCATAAGCGACTAAATCACAACCCTACTATTGCATGGGTAACCCTTGAATAAGCAACTCAATACCCAAGGCCACTAACCGCGTTCTTGCCCCTGTTCGCTCTTCCCTCAAGCGCGCCCAAATGGAAGTCTTGATCCCCTGGCTCAACCAATTTTTTATTCTTAGTCTACCCAAGCACGGAAGACCACAGCCCTCAGATTTTAAACAAGCCATCTAAACAAGTATCTGACTTGACTTGACTTTGTTCTCTCGACGGCCCAGGCGACCTTGTTTATGAGACGAGGACAAAGCACCGAGAAATACAAAAGAGTTGAACTGTTGAACTGTTGAACTGTTGAACTGTTGGCTGTTATTTCTTGTCTTTTGATTTGCTAGCTTATGGTGATATCTTCACAGTCGTTCTTTATTTTATTTTATTTATTTATTTATTTTTCTACTCACTCTTTACTTTTCGATCTGAAGACATCAGATCAGCCTCCTGTTGACCAGGAGTACCAATCCCGACAATCATCCGCAAACAGCCAAGCGAACCGAACCACACTCGATCTCGTAATCCCAAAAAATAAACACAATGCGCGTCACCACGATATTGAAATACTCTCTCTACCCGCTCCTGCCCACGGCAATTCTCTCGACAACATACCTGTACTTGTATCCTCTATTTTTGCTCCATGCATTCCCGCTACCCCTTGCCGTATCGAGTCCCACGACTGCATGGTTGGACGCCGCTGCCCGTCATGCGCCAGTCCCACTGCCAAGTTTGCTCCATGATAGGGCACCGTTTCGCTTGATGGCCATTGGTGATCCCCAGCTCGAGGGCGATACGTCAATCCCGACGACTTGGCTAGGACACATGCCGCATTTCTGGTCAATGGTCGACCATGTCTTGGGTGATACCGAACATGAGTCACTACGCCTACGACTTAGTGCCATTGCCCATGATGCCGTTGATGTCATCTTCGAAGATTTTCATAATGAGCTTGTCTCGCTTAGAAAGCGGGTGGATTTGTGGGGGAATGATTTGTATCTGAAACACATCTACCGTACAATGCATTGGTGGGTAGACCCAACGCATGTAACTGTTCTGGGTGACTTAGTGGGGTCCCAGTGGATTGATGATGCAGAATTCAGGAAGAGAGGAGAGAGGTTCTGGGCAACAGTTTTCGAAGGGGGAGAGAAGGTGCCTGATGAGGTAGCGAGGTACCCGACGGCAGAGTATGATCTGGCTGGGTATCTGGGGCGCGAGAATGATACAGAGGCGTCGATCTGGAAGAAGAGAATTATCAATGTTGCTGGAAATCACGATATTGGGTACGCTGGCGATCTCACGGTTGAGCGAATGGAGAGATTCGAGTATATGTTTGGCAAAGCCAACTATGAACTTCGCTTCGAGCTCCCCTTGGATGTAGTTGCCAAGGGCGATAAAGCCGCGGAAAGACTACTGAACAACACACTTTGGGACGAACAGCACAACCCAGAAGCCACGAGACTTGCCCCGGAGCTACGTATCCTTGTAGTTAACGATATGAACCTTGATACTCCTGCTAAGAGCACCAAACTTCAAGACGATACCTATTCTTTTCTTAATGATGTCATCAACACGGCATCGGCTGTGGAGTTTGAGGGGCACATGACGGTTGTGTTGACGCATATTCCTTTGCACAAGGAAGCTGGAATCTGTGTTGATGCCCCATACTTTGACTTCTTCGAAGAGGTTGATGGCGGTGGCATTAGAGAACAGTACATGCTGTCTTATGACGCAAGCACCGGGTTTACTGAGGGTATGCTTGGAATGTCCGCCGATCGTTCCGCGGCTAATTCCGGTAAAGGGCGCCCAGGAGTTATTATCAACGGTCACGACCACGCCGGTTGCGATACTTGGCATTTTATCAACCAAACTAACGGGTCTGACTCCCGCTGGGAAGTCCGGAAGTTTCAGGAGGCCAAGCGGGCTAAGCTTCCCGGGCTTGAAGGAGCTCCCGGACTTCGGGAGGTCACTGTTCGGAGTGTTATGGGTGATTTTGGAGGGAATGTGGGGCTATTTGCCGCGTGGTTTGACGAGACAGAGTGGAAGTGGAAGACAGAGTATGTTGAGGGAGACCTGGGGAAGCAGCATGTTTGGTGGGTGGTGCACATTGTGGATCTAGTCGTTGCGGGTATTGTGGTGATTTTGGTAAGTGATTCGGTTATGAAGGTACTGGGCCTAGATATCGAGGCGAAGCTGAGAGGTTTGAAGGGGGAGAAGGTATTAAAGGAGAAGCAGGTGCCAAATGTGGAGAAGAGCCCAATTAGCGTCCCGATTGTCAAGCAGGCGACGCCGGCGCCGATCCCAGTAAAGAGCCGGACATTTAGTCCGGATGTCGAGTCATCTGACGATGAAAATGTGTACGTTAAAGAAGGGACACCATTCACTTCGCGTTTAACTCCGGCCAGGAGTTTTTCAGTTCGGCCGAGCATTGAACATTAGAAGAAAGACAAGACGTTGAGTTGTTTGCCTATAATCAAATGCATTACATAATCATAAATATATATATATTCTAGCATGTTGAATATAGAATCAAAGATATCAATTACAATCTCATTATATTCCGTTTTCAGCTTTACTTCTCCATATTTAAGACAGCCCGGAATCTGACCTTGCCATCAACCATGGCCTTGACTCCCTCGTTGACATCCTTCAACTTGAATTCCTCAATCATGGCCTTGACGCCATATCTTTCCGCAAACGCAATAGCATCCTCGCTATCCTTGGCATTTCCCGAAGGCCAACCCTGGATCTTTGCAGCCTTGGAGATCAGGCCGATGCCGTCAATCTTAGTCTCTGTGGCCACGGCTAAGGCTAGGATAGTTCCTTGGATAGCGAGGCCAGACTGAAGTGGGCGCAGGTCGCCAGTTGGGGCAGTCGCAATAATCACCGAGGCGCCACCAAGGGCCATGAGTTCCTTGCCGATATCCTGGGCTGAAGAATCAATGTAGTACTCAGCACCAAGACTCTTAGCAAACGATTCCTTATCACCACCTCTAGAAATAGCAGCAACGACATAGCCCATGGCCTTGGCGTACTGAACGGCCAAGTGACCCAAGCCACCCAGACCTTGCACAGCGACCAAGCTGCCTTGTTCAGTGTGGGTTTTCCGTAAACTGTTAAAGACGGTAACGCCGGCGCAGAGGAGGGGAGCGGCTTGAACGGGGCTGATGGAGGTGGGGATGCGCACGGCGGAGGATGAGAGGAGGAGGCAGTGGGTGGCGTAGCCGCCGTTGCGGGAGATTCCATTGACAGAGGAGGTGGGGCAGGCTTGAGGGAGGCCGGGGGGACATTGAGGGTTGGTGCAAGGGGTAGAATGGCCTGAAATTTGGATGTCAGTATAGTGGTGAGGAAGGGTGATACGGAGAGAGAGCCAGTAGCAACGGGACATTTCTGCGATCAGGAGAGGGTGAAGTTGAAGTAGTTACTTACCGCCGAACCAAGGTCCACCAACTCTATCGCCAACCTTGAAGTTCTTCACGCCATCACCAACGCTGATAACTTCACCAACCATCTCATGCCCGGGGACTCTTGGAAGGGGGATCGGGCCGTCGAGAACAAGCAAGTCGGAGTGGCAGATACCACAAGCAAGAACCTTGATAAGAAGCTCATCGGAGGCGGGAGACTCCAAAGGGAGCTCATTCAAAGATAGAGGCTTGTGCTTCTCAGTTGCCTGGGCAGCGAGGAAGGTTGACGGGATTGAGGACATGGTGATGTGTGTAAGTATGTGTGTAAGTATGTAATTATATTAGCTGTTGCGAGACAACCCAAACTATCAACGTCAGATGGGGCATCTTGGGCACCCTCGCCATTTATATATCCATTCTACATTCTCCATTCTCTATTCTCCATTCCTTTTCTGTCTTAGTCTCTTCATTACTCCACCTTCTCATCATTATCCCGCCAATTCGCCCTAACGGTGTAAACCCACGTCATCATCTGCCGCCCACTTATCCCCATCTGGTAAGCTTTCCGCTCTATATGTTAGGGTCACCATATTAAATCTAGGGTTATTCACGATTCGTCCCGGAGTTCATCCTGGCGTTTACGTTACCTCCGTTGTGCTTCCAGGATAGGAAGGCAATGGTATTAGTAAGCCGAGCTGATGACTAGGGGAACCTGGTTATAGAATGTAGAATTTCCAGCCTATGATGCGGGCAGAACTGGGCCGAATCGGATGAACTAAGGATCCGTCTATGAATTGATGAAGATAACAAACAAGGTTGGTAATATTATATACTAGATATGCAAGTCAGACGCCCCCCACCATAAACGTAAACTCCAGACGCCAAAAATGACCAAACTAACTATCATCACCTTGCTGCTCACTGAGCCCCCAACACTTTCAATGCATTTCGCAACTCTTGAATAGCCGTATCCACATCTTCAAAATTCAAAGCAGATATCGCCCATTTTGCATGTTTCTGGGCCTTAGCAACGTCCAGTTCACCCGCATCATACCTCGGGCTTGGAGAAACCACCGACCTAGCTACCGGTGGCGGCGTAGGAACTACCACAGGAGTTACCACAGGAGTTACCACAGGGCTGATCCGCGGAGCTGGTGAGGTAACTCTCGGAGTAACGTCGGTCGCCGGGACGCTGGGGATCTCCCGAAGCGGCTCATTATCCTCTTCCGGGATCGCTGGGCTAACAGTGCGGGAAATCCCAGCAGGCCATGCATCAGATGTCGTACTAAGCGGTGACGGAACCCCAGGGTCATCCCGTGGCGTCACTGTTGTGGGCACCGTCGGTAAAGAAAATGGCACTTCGATATCCGGATCGGGAGCATCTTCGACCGTGACGGCGTACGGGGGGTTCCCCTGTGAATTATTTTGTTGCTGCTGGGTTTCCGCGTGGGCGGCAGCGGCTTCGGCCAGGCCGGCTTCCAAATCCACGTCGTCGGCGGCTGGTTCTTCCTCTTCAAAGACGGGGTTTGTGGCGTTGGGGTCTTCGCCAGCCCGGATGGCTTTGAGAATTCGTGTGGCGTGGTATTTGCAGAACATAATTTTCTTCTTGGCGGCAGGGTCGAGGGGGGACCAGATGGCGGGAAGGTTTAGGAAGGTTGCCGTTGCATCGAGGGTGTCCGCGGTTTGTCTGATTCCCAGTTAGTCTCATTGTTGCCTGTTATATATACTGAGAAATTGGCAGTAGTTCTGAGGCTTACTTCGTGACTTTGTTGTTCTTCATCGCCCTCTCTGCTCTCCCAAACGTCCCCTCCGCAAACGTTTCGACAACACCTCTCCCAATCTCGTCATCTGTGAATGCCGGATCCTCACTATGCTCTTGTTTGATATTCTCCAAATGCCCCATCAACTTTGTAGTCCATTCTAACGATGCCTCATCCGTCGTGTGTAATGATTGGGAAATTATCAGATCAAGCAATTGGTATAACAGCCAGTAGGAGACGGCGGGGGATGCAGTTGTGAGTTGGTTGGCGCGATGAAGGAGACGGGGGAGGGGAGGGGTTGCGAGTGAAGGGGGGATTGCAGGGAGGGCCATTGTGAAGAGACAGCAATAGGGATGTGTCGATCAATTGATAGTTGGTGATGATAAGTTGGGGGTAGTGACGGTGACGTAACTGGATGAGATCGCAACCCCGCACAGGGATAAGCTGCTAGAGTATGAGCTAGGGTTGTGCCACAATGAAAGCTAACGCCACATCAGCGCCACATTGAAGATGCCAGCATTACTTATACCTAATATAGAAGGAGATGTTAACAACTTTGTTCTTAGTCCGAGTCCTAACATTTAATCATAATCTTTATCTCTTTGTTCGCCTCTTCAGTATTAAGATACGCATATATTTTATCCAGTAACTTGACCTCTTGAAAATGATCCCCAAATTATCCTCCGTCTTACCACTCCTCCCTCTTGTCTCCGCCTCCCTCTACCCATCTTCTTCCTCCGTCCTCCAACTTCCCGCCAACTCCCTTGATAAAACCCTCTTTTCCTCCAACCATACCTCCATAATCGAATTCTATGCCCCCTGGTGTGGCCACTGCCGCAACCTCCAACCTGCCTTTGAAAAGGTCGCTACCCATCTCTCCGGGCTCGTCCCTGTTGCCGCCGTCAACTGTGATGATGATAGCAACAAGGCCGTCTGTGCTAGTTTGGGGATCCAGGGATATCCGACTATCAAGATTGTGAGACCGGGCAAGGAAGGGAAGAATGGACGGAGAAAGCCGAAGATTGAGGATTACAAAGGTGACAGGTCGGCGGGGGCAATGGTTGAGGCGGTTGGAACTATGGTGGGGAATCATGTTGAGCGTGTGACGGCGGCGGATATTGACAAGTTTGAAAAGGGGAATGGAGTTAAGGTTTTATTGTTTACCGAGAAGGGAGGAACGAGCTTGTTGATGAAGTCACTGGCTATTGATTATCTTGGGTCAGTCAAAGTCGGTCAAGTCCGCAGTAAAGAAAAGGCTGTGGTTCAAAAATATGATATTAAGATATTCCCAACTATTGTTGCCATCGTCAATGGGGAAACCAAGCAATTCACCGGAGAATTGACCAAAGGGGACATCTCCTCCTGGTTATCCGACTTCGCCAAGCCAAACAAAGATGCTTCCCTATGGTCCAAGGCCAACACAAAGTCCAAGTCCTCTAAGTCCAAGTCCAAGCCCAAGTCCAAGTCCAACCCCCAAAAGGAGACGCCGACGCCCAAGGAGGAGGAGCCCAAGGATACCAAACCCATCATCAACTACACCGATCTCAAGACAGTCTCGACTTCATGCCTGTCCGAGTCCTCCAAGACCTGCATCCTCCTCTTCAACCCAATCGACCCCGTTGCCACCTACCTCACCACCTACTCTGGCCCTTGGATCCCTATCTTCCTTGACGCTTCCGTCTCATCCTCCGTCAAAAAAGCCCTCGGTGTCTCTGAGGATATCCAAGCTGCCATCATCAACTCAAAGAGAGGATGGATCGTCGAAAAGGACAATGTGAAGACCGGGAGAGATGTCGCTGCGCTCATCGAAGGAACGAAAGACGGAAGTATTGAAAGAAGGAAGGTTTCTATTATGAAAGGAGACCACGACGAACTGTAGATAGGAAGGAAGGTGATGTCGTTATCCGTATCTGATCTTATCAATCAATATTAATCTAATTCTATTTTCATAACAACCTAACTATACAGTCGCTGTTCATACCTCTTTATTAGGCATTACCACCCTCCCTCACCACTCTATTCCCCCGTTCCTTAACCACGCCATCCAAGAATCCCCGTACCCTCTTGCACCCATCAACACCCACTGCCAACATACCCTCAAGTCTCCCCACACCCATCCTGCTCTCCCCAATCGCCACCACAACCCGGTCGTCATCTCCCGCCGTCCCCACCGTGATAAATGGCAATTCATTCTCTTCAGCACCATTGAGGTCTAGCAAAGGATCGGCATTCTCGGCGGATGCGGCATATGTTGATGTGGAGCCGGCGGTGCACGCGGCGAGATAAGAGGACATGGGGATGCCGGCATCAATAAGGGCGAGGGTTGCTGTATTGATTAATGCGGCAAGGAGAGATCCGTCAGAGGATAGCACATGAAGAGATATCGTGATTAGCGAATGGGGGAAGAGATGTAAATGAACAGTTGCGGTCAAGGCCTCCTTGACAACTGCTTCCATTTCTTGTGTTCTCCTACAATAAAATAACCGTTAGCAACCCGCCCAAAAGTTATATCTCAACAGCATTTCATGTCACTCACCGATCATTCCTCCCCCTCTTCTTCCTCTCCACCCCACCAAACGCCCCCATAACAACCTCCACACTCAAGCCACTCTCCTTCCCTTTCCCCTCTGCCGGCCCCTTAATAATGCCCACAACCTTCGTATTACCCATTTCCATCACAGCCGATCCATCAGCCCCCTCTTGCGTCCTGATCGCCCCGTGCATATGTCTCAACTCATTCCATCGGCGCCCATCAAGACGGAGGAGAGCTAGCGGATAGCTTGTAGTGTCGAGGGGCATAATTTCGGGCTGCGGGATATAGGTAGTTTGTGTTGAGTTGTGTGGTATCAAGTATTGTTAAGTAGAAAACGCAGGAAATTGTGCAAATGAAGCGAAGCTGATAATGGTATGAACAGTGATAATTATGGATGAATACATCCTCATTCGCGCGCCTTGAATCGTCAAGGACCAAAAAATATCAGCCCCACTTTTCAATGTACAGTGTGCGCCCAGGTGGCACTATAATTAACACTGTTAATGTTTCTTGTGTAACTCATACTAACTCAACGTCACATATCATCCACAACGCCTATAAGTGTGTATACTCACATTGACACCCTCACTCTGACAGACGCATTCACATTTATATATAGCCAAGCCTCCAAGGCCATGATCTCATAATCAAATCAATTCCCAAACTCCTCTAAATATGCAATATAAACAGCCCAAATCGCCTAACAATATCTACACTATACGTCCTTCCTACCGCCAGCCACCAAAACTTAGCCGACCACCCGCAGGCCTCTTGTTCTTTTCCTCTATCGGCCCTAACCCAGTGCTACCACTAAATCCAAATCCTGGTCCTCCTATACTGACCCTTCTACTGGCCTTTCCCGGACTTGTCCCTCCACCCATCCTGCGAGCGGCCCCAGCGGAAATCCCAGTCTTCCGCTCTCCACTATCTACTGGCAACGGCCCTCCCGAGCTCCTTCTCCTACTGACTCCGTTGATCCCTGCAGCCTTTACTGGCCCCCTACTCGCCCGAGGACTCAACATAGCCGTAACTGGCGCCGGAGTATCCTCTGAAATTGCGGCCAGGCCCGATCCCCCTGTTGCCGTAGTCGTCCGTCGTCCGCTCGTACCCAATAGAGACCCTGTCCCACTCCCAAACGCAAGGCTGCTACGACGAGCGCCCGAACTTCTTCTGCTAGTTGCCGATGCAAGGCCCGATGATAAGCCAAAGCCTGACGCCGATCCGGCTGTCATCGCCGTCAATGTGCCTGGGCCAAAGCCCAGCGACATACGCCGGGGCGGCGCCTTCTTGCCTGAGGCCTTTTTGGCTTCAATGGCGGAGCGAATCTTTCGCGGGGACAAACTACCTTCGTTATCAGATTCTGAGCCATGACCAGTTTGTTGTGTTGTAGAGGAGGAGGAGGAGGAGGAGGAGTAAGGGTTCAAGTTGCTGGTGTTGGCATTGGTGTTGTGGGAGGAAGAGGAAGACGCAATGCTAGGTAGCCGGCTAAATCCTGATATCGACGCCCGAGGGCCCCGACTGCCCCGAGACATGGCCGAAGCAGCCCGGAACAAAGAAGACCCCGCTCCAGACGTCGACGACGGAGTAGCCGCAACCGTAGCCGTTGCAAAAGATGCTGTGGAATATGATGATTGTGTTTCTGCTGCTGATGATGATAATAATGATGGTGAAGATGATGATGATGACATAAGGGAAGACGACGAAACAGTGCCGTTGTTGACAAGAGCACTCACACCAAACGAAGATGTCGATCCCGACCCACCGTGTCCGTGTCCCGGAGCTCGGTTCTCATCCATTCCCAATCCGGATCCACTTGCGGACATGGATCCAATTAATGATGACTTGCTCGAAGATGACGATAAGTAGTTTCTAGGACTCGCCACTCGTGGAATGGAAGACGGCGATCCCGTGATTCCATTTCCATTCTCCCGACTATTACCCATCGTCCTTAGCGCATCCGGAGATGGAATTCCAGATCCCGATCCACTAGACACTGATGGCCGTCCCTTGGAAAGGAACCCTGCCGCAAATCGGTTCGACGCCCGGGGTCCTGACGACGAAGAAGTTCCCGAAGCCGAAATTGTGCTGACATCTACCGACATCATGCTCACATCGGCGCCATCCGTCATAATCTCGTCCTCCTGGTCTGCCTGCTTTTGAAGGTATGAAGGCAACATTGGGGCCGGGGGCATCGGCTTATCCAGGTCTTCATCTTCATCCTCCTGGTCTATGTCCGTTACCGGGGCTTTAAGCGGGTTCCGTCCGGGGCTTCCATTAACAGAACTGCCCTGAGCCAGCTTGGAACTACCCCGGGGCGAACCACTACCTCCAGCCGAAAGAGACACTCCGCCGCCATTCTCCACCTGAGGAGACATCGAAAACCGCGGCGGCGTATTAGCAAAATCTGCCAGTGTGCCGCTGCCATCTTCGTCATCGTCCCGCCACCGCACGTTGCGCTTCAGGCCCGATGGTGGCCGCGCCAAACTAACACGCTTTGCCGGCGTAAACGACACCGACACCCGTGTTCCCAGCCCCGCCTTGCGTCGACGTGGCGAGTTCTTTAAGGGCGACGCAAGCGTGGCAGAGAACGGACCTGGGACAAGAGACCCGCCGCCTTGACCGCCCTGGCTGCCGGAGAACCCGAACCCGTGGTGGCCAGCTTGGACCCCGGCGCCAGCGACGGAGACTTCCCCGTTGCCATCGGTAGCCGCGAGGAACTGGCGACCCGTCGAATCTGAGATTCTGGTGTCAGCAGAGGCGTTGTCTTGGACCGCGTTAGAGGAGTAACTGGGGCTGGAGCTGGAGACGCTGCTGCCGAAGCTGCCTTGAGATTGCCCATTGACTTGGCTTTGGCCAGAGACTTTGCGGGTGTTTTGACTGGCGTACGAGGCAAGGCCTTGGGAGCTGGTGCTTTGGATGGAGTTGTTGAGGCTAACACCGCCTTGTGAGTTGTTGATCGAGGAGGAGAACCCGATGGATGGCCGAGCATAGGCAAGCCTTGACCCCGGAGCCCGCGCGACTGCGCCGTGGCCGGAACCGTTGCCGACAACACTGGCGCCGAACCCAAACGACTCGCGGCCGGACTTGCGCGTGCGCCGGGGCGTAGACCCTGAGAGGCTAGAGCCGAAGCCGAGACTAGCCCCGAACCCTCCACCTCCTCCTCCACCTCCAGCATAGCCTCCGCCTCCTCCCCCGGCGCCGGGGCCGCGCTTCGCAGAGCCATAGTGAGGATGTGCATGCGACAGGGCCCCGGAAGCGTCGAAAGCGCCCGGGAGGAGCGAGCCGTCCGGCTTGACGACGTGAGACACAGCCTTATGACCAGTCTCGAGCAGTCCGTTGATGATTAGTTTAGCCCGGGCCACAGCATCTTCCTCTGACATGCCCATCGTGTCGTTGAGCGCCATAATCATCTCGAGTTGCGCAGCAAGCAGCACCTGCATCAGGGCCGCATCGCCTAGCTTCTCCTGCTCGACAACCTCACGATACATTTGCGCTTGGAACTCGAGCTTCAGACGCTCCGACTCGGCCCGCAGACGAGCAATTTCGGCGGCGTTATCCCCGGGCTTCTCGGTTGGCAGCTGCTTAATACCGTGACTCAACGCTGTTTCCAAAGCGCGCTCCCAGTGGCTCTTTTCGATTTTTTGGTGGATCACGTGCCGACTGTGCTCAAGTTCGACCATAATGCCCTCAGCCGTCTTACGCACAGCTGTCAAACTCGCCGGAATCGATGGCCTATCAGCTGAGTCCCGGTTAAGGTGTGCGGCGGCGGCCGACTCAAAGGCATCGATCCACGCGCGCAACAGCGCAATCCGACGCTCAAAGGCCTTGAGGCGGCGCAGGTTGTTGATCTTGTCGGTTCTCTCGGCAGCTGCATTCTCGTACGAAGCCCGCAAACGCATCATACCCTCTTTGCATACAGCATCTCTCTTCTCGGCCTGCTTGCGGTACTTAACGAGAAAGGTCTTCTCGGCGTCCTTCTGCTGGGCCTTGAGTTCATTGATCAGCGCGATCTGCTCGTCAATCTTCACCAAGAAGTCCTTGACGTGGCGGTTGACGTTGAAGACGTTACGCGTGACCTTGGTCTGGATGTTCTTGGCGCGGTTTGCATATCTCAATGTGTTCTGCGTCTCATCATAGTGCGCTGAGCTGGGCGACACACACACAATCATGACCGTTTTGCAGTTGCCGCCTAAAGAGAACTTGAGCAGCCGAGTCAACTTCGAGTTACGATATGGCACGTGGTTGTGCTTCCGAGGGTCGCATAGAGCGTTGATACACGAGCCCAAAGCCAGCAGCGATTTGTTGATATTGGCGCCCTCAATCAGCCGCTCTCCTCGGTTCTGTGTGGCTGACGCCCGCTCCGACCCAGCCAAATCAATAATACTGAGCGTAGCCATCGTATGCGGCTCGCTAACGGCAGCATTCCGGTCCTTCATAGCCACGTTTATCTGTAGCACAGCGTGACTCCGGGACGAAACTGCATTGGCCATAGTGGGCGACACCGTGCGATACTCGTTGCCGCGCACAATTATGTCCATGACTTCCTGCACATTCTTGGGATGGTAGCTAGTGAGCCCGGCCACAGTCACGGCCTGATTAGAGTCTTCTCGGAGCATCAAGCCCTGCTTGTTTGTGGTACCACCACCAATCACAAGCAAATCGCGGATGGTCTCGTTGTAGATTTCGAGGTATGAGAGCGAGATCTCAGTCGTTTTTTCAGTGCTCCTTTCATCAATCTTTTCAAAGAGCTCCTGCATTGTAAGAAAGATGATACCAGGCTGTTGCGGGTTACCGGTGATTGTGTGAGTTTTGCCGCAGCCAGTAGCACCGTAGGCGAAGACGGTGGCATTGTAGCCGTCCATAACAGAGTCGAGAAGCTGTTTGGTGGTGGCTTCGTACACGTCGGACTGTGTGGCGTTGTCGTCAAAGATTCGGTCGAACGCAAACACTTGATCTTTGGTCTTCTTTCCATTTGGGACGACGCTGCGGGAGAACTTTTGGACAGGCGAATCTTCTGGGGGGTCGAATACTCTATGAGAGAAGGGTTAGCGTATGCTGCAATAACCGGGACCGAGTGCCATCTCTCTCGCTCTGGAGCAGTAGTTCGGCCGTCCCCCCCCCCAAAACTTACAAGCACCGATCGTCTATCACCTTGATCACGCTCCTTAAGCCTCTCGTATTCAATTTGGGCGTGGCGACTCCCGCCAGCGATCCATCTCCTAAAAACAAGGTGGACTCTTCTTGTCTTGTGATTTGCGCCGCCTCCTTGATGGTAAAGGGTCTCACTCGGACTAAAAGAAGGCTCCGTTAGTCAAGTCTCCGTAGGCCGGTCAGGCGGCTCCAAACTCACCTGCTACGCAAATCGACGAGGCCGATGGGTCGGGCACTGATATGGAGGTCATTGTGATATATGTGTATGTGTGTGTGAGTGTGTGAGTGTGTGTGCGTTTGTATGTGTATGCAAGTAATAGGCGGTAGTCGTGATGTCTAGTTGCTAGTTGATTGAGGATATATAGGATTGTTCTTCGTCGTTGTTGTCGTCGTCGTTGTCGTCGTCGTCGTCGTCGTCGTTCTTTCGGTTCTCGTAATGTCCGTCAGTCTTCTAACTTCGCCGTCAGATAAATGAAAAAATAGTGCAGAATAAAAGCAATAAAAACAGCCAAATCAGAAGATGGTGATATGTCTAAACACAGCGTATGTAGGTCGTAAATAAAAGAGTAACCCAGCTGCTAACTCAATTAACCAAGCCAACCATCAACAAATAAGCAAGCAAGCCAAAATACTATCTAAGTCAAACATGAAAAAAAGAAACAAGCCAAAAACGCAACTCCAGAAACCGTCGTTCATTAAGCAATGGTAATGAAGCAAAAAAAAAATTTGAGAATCCGCAACTGAACTACAAAATCAAAAGACCGCAAAGGAAGATTCAAAGCCCGAAGCCTCAATGGTGGAGATGCTCTGGTCTCCCCTTCCTTCCTCACTTGAGGCTTTCCTTGCTTGCTTTGTTTCTCAAAATCCAAACAAAACAAACCCCGGTCAAGGATATAGCCCCTTCCCTACTGAGCGCTTTCCGCTTTCTCGACTTCTTACCAAAAAAAAAAGAAGACAGGAGCTTTGGCCACATTCCCAGCTTCACTACTCCAGACTTTTGGTACTATAGAAGAAGGCCAATATCACTCGATCAAAACTCACTTTGACTAGGGCAGGTGAAACCCGGAGTGTGAGATCTAACCCTAGGTTGTAACGAGCGGTGGTCGGGGAGGGGCGAGGCGAGACGAGGCAAGCAGGGTGGAGGGGAGCCGAGAGAATAACTGGTGTAGAACTGAGCAGGTGCATAGACAGACATACCTTGAGGGTGGCGCTTTTGGTGGCTGGCGTGGATATCGTGATATTGAATATTGAACGAGAAAAGAAATAAAAAGGAGGGGGTGCGAGTCTGCGGCCAGTTGGTTGATAAAAAAGGAGATATTGGATTCAACGTTGCAGCAATATGCAGCTGAAGACACTATGCATTTCGTATATCCATCTGCTGTAAAAAAGAACTTCCGTAACCACTGATGATCGATCAATCAACTAAAGCAACAACAACTTGTGTCTAGCTGCGTCAGCTTTGATCTACCGTGTTTCAATCGAATGGGCCGCGGGTTGGTGCTACAATGGGTATGCAAGAGACGACATAAAGTGGTTGTCGGTAGTTGGTGTTGGTTGTTTACATCTCCTGTGGCGTTGACTGGGTGACGACGCCACAGTATGCTATTGATGTGGCTGAAACCCTGTATAATACTTTATAACCCTATAATTCGTCGAGGGATGACATCTTAGCAGTTGGGATCGTATCACTTATGCAAACCACTTGTGATATTCCAATATTATTTTATACAAATACACCTATAATCTTACACACAAAGTCAAAGAAATATCCCCTCACCTTTACTTCTTCTCCTGACCTGGCACAAACATCCCACCAAATGACCCCATCATGCTGTTCATCGCCTCGGCCTGCTGCTTATCCATAGCCTCCTTCTGCTCCTTCAGATATCTCTCTCCATTCTCTTTGAGGTCCTTCTCCAGCATAGCGTAATATCTCTGGCCCCTCTCTCTCGCAATGTCGTGCAACATCTTACCCTGGGCAAAAGCCTCCGCTGGGTTAATCTCATCCATAGGCATCCCTGGCGCCGGTGTCGACTTCATACCCAGCAACCCCCCGATATTAAACCCACCGCCAGACCCTGATCTCGCCGACTGTTTCTTCGCAGCTAGCTGCTTCTGGAACTCCGCCCGTGCCTTGGCTTCTCTAATCGAGAACTCCTCGGGAATCTTCTTGCCTTCAAAAGACTTGAGGACGCGGCGGACGTCAGAGGTCTGCATTGTAGCGAGGTATTCGAGGAAGGGAACGAGATCGACGAGGTCGGTGTCACGCGGGTTGCCGGTCCACTTGGGAAGGATGATGGCATTTTCGGGTTGCTTGCGGAGGCGACGGGCGTTGGTGTCAATCATAATGACTTTGGAAAGGTCGCGGTTGAGGTAGGAAAGGTCCTGAGAGGTGTTAGTGAATGTTTTTTTTGTAGCGGTTTATATATAGCTCTTGATGAAAACTATATCGTCAACGATCTGGAGTGGATTCAGGGACTTACCTTCACAATCTCACCGTCTTCATACTTTGTTGCCTCCCTGAACAAGGGGAACATGATAAACTGGAACGGATCCAGCTTCTGCACTGTCGGCAACGCATTCATACTCGGAACCGTCGTGAACAACACCAATTCATAGTACTGGCTCAAGTATCTCAAGAAGTAATCGATACCGGGTCTCTTCGCCACCAACCACCCTCTCTTTCTATCCCACTCACTGTGAACCAACAAATCCTCCAAACTCAACACCAAGGTATACGGCTTCTGCAATGATGCATCAACAACCGGCAACAGCTTCTCAAACGCCGGCTCCTGATAGTACGTCATAGTCTCCCCAAGTCTTGCCCGCACCCGACTATACCACAACCCCATACCCCATCCATTCGGCGCACTCTCCTTATGTCTCGCTATCTCCTCCGCTGTCTCCCAGTCACGTCCCATGTATCCCGCAAACCCAACAGCTCCCAATCCCATCAAGATAATCGAGTACTTGGCAACAGCCTCTTGTTTCCTCTCAGCCGATGACTTGTATTCCCCACCCGATGACTTCCGGCCAGATCCATCACCCGAAGCTGCCTTTACGGCTGTAAGGGCACTTCCAAGATCCGCCGCAATGTCCGGCGTCTTCCCAGTCTTGGCGGCCTTTTCCCGGGCAAGCTGCTCGAATTCAAAGGTTGACGGGATACCCTTTGTCAGATCAGGCAGTTCAAAAGCAGGTTCGGCCTCGGGCGTAGGCTTCGCACTCTCGGTAGAGGCCTTGGTATCGGTGGGTTGGTCAGAGGTAGGGGGCTTCGGGGTGTTGAGGACACGAGCAGTTGTGGAGAAACCGGGGGCCCGGAAGGCCCTGGGGCCTGTGCGCGCGATGCGGACAGCGCGCGGAAGGAACATTTGGGTCGGATGGGCTCTAGTGAGCAGTGTGGTGTGGTGTGACTATTCTGTGAATGGTGATTAGCCCTTCTGATATTGGTCGCGGGGGCTTCAAAGGAGCAGTTAGGATCTCTATGGAAGGAAAAGGACAATGTGGAATAAACCGAAAAGTATGTCCTTCCGGGTGCTTACAGGGAAAATCAAGCTTCGGGTTGAGCCGCGAAATTTCATCGGCGTCATTATTCGCTACGGATTGCTCCCCAAAGTATTTGCGGACCCACTTAATAGTGTGGGTTTTGGCGTCATTGTGGAGAAATAAGCAGGTCAGGGTTATATGCTATAAATGGTAATAGGGTTTATGTATAAACATGACTAAGCGGGTTGATTCTGGAGTCGTCATATTCGATATCAGCAATCGGAGTTGACGACATTAGCTTTGGAGGGCTCATTTTTAGGTTTATTATCATTTGTTAGATATTTTGGGGTTTGAAAGTTTGTGCATACAACTCTTCAGGGATTTGATCTTATTGGTTTCTATATCGTTTTTGCATCTCGTCTTTCTTTTCCTTTTTCTTTTAATTGCTTTTTTTTTCTTTTTCTCTTTCTCTTGATACCCTCATCGCTATCTGTGCTAACTAACCCCGAACTTCCCTTCAAAATGTCCCGTTCAACCCCATCCAAAACCTCAGCGACCCTGTCCTCGCCATCAGCTCCCACTAAACCCAAAGTCCTCTCCCTTCGCATCGGCCCCGCAAAACCCCCGCCGCCTCCCAGGGAGCCCTCCCCTGAGCCCATCCCCGTGATTCCTTCCTATCTCCGCCCCTCGACCATCGAAAAACCCCAAAAGAAAAGGAAGTTCCAGCCGTTCCGGTTTCTGGATTTACCTCCTGAGATCCGTTTAACAGTATATGAATTCTATTTCTCGGCGGCCCCAGATGTCCTTGATCTCGACCCATCGAATGGACGCAAGGTCGGTCGGTATTTAACATTGATGAAAACATGCAAAACCATTCATCGGGAAGCTACAGACTATTTCTTTGGCTCGCGGGCCGTGCGGATATTCCCTTGTCACCCGGGCCGCTTTTTCAAGACGAAGAAGCCACTGCTTGCCCGTCTAAAGCCATTCCCTCGAAGCTGCATGACGACATTGGAACTCCGTCTTGGCCCGGGATGGAGTCAGCCGCCTCCGGGCTGGGTAGTCAATGATGGATTAGCTCTCAAGGGATGTAAACATGTGTGGAAAGTCAAGGTGTTTATTGAGTGTGATCCAGGGCAGCCAGGTTTCGATGGGTTCCGACGACCGGGGAATTTCTTTGAAAAGTTCTCGGAGGGACTGTTACGAGGGGTTATCAAGGAACTTCCGGCTGTCCGTGTTGTCGAGTTTGACGGGTGGCCTAGTGTCCAAATTGGTGGATTGCTAATGAGGATGTTAGTCGAGGCTGCACGGGATATGGGAATGGAGGTTGCCTGGGGAGCGGAGAAGAAATGGGGTGAGGAGCTGGAGAGGATAGAGAGGGAAGAGTATCTGAAAGGAGATGTCGGCGCTGAGGCAGAGGAGGAGATGATGAAGAGGTTAGAGGGGCTGGTTATATAGGGAATGTACCAGTAATATCAAATGAATGGCTATGATTTATTATCAAGATATTCCGTAGTCATGTGATTACATTTTCGGAGGTTAAGAAAGGTGTAGATGCCGTGAGTAGACCCACTCTGTGATACAGTGCACATATATGGTATGTACTGTCTTTAGTATGAGTATTCTCTGTCTTAGATGTACAGTGCATCTACTGTGTATGTCATATCCATTTTCTTACCCCCGCCACAACGACTATTATCAAATCACCCCCATTCCCGTCTTCATATCTACACAACACCATTTTATATTCAATTTCATATTACACGATGGCCTCTCAACTCCCCCTCACATCTCTCTCACTCGAATTTCTCCCAGAGTCAACCCACGTGCACGTGTTACTTGTCCGGGATATCAAGAATGCCGCGGCGATACACGCTGAGTTGCTGGGGAGAAATCCAGAGTACGAGTATACATTTGTGGATGCGGGGATTGTCGTCAGTCAGGTGCAGGTGTTTTCAGCGGTCATGAAGGCAGTGGGGGCGGAGAGAGGGGGGTCATTGAGGACGGCAAATGTGCATTCGGAGGTGTTGAATGCGTTGAATCCGGGGAATAATGTAAGAGACGGAAAAGTTTTTATGTGAAACTTTATTTGGGGAATTGAGGCTAACTATTATGATAGATCTCGGAGTCTTATTCGAAGTTTGGCATTCAGAAGACGTCAAAGGATATCTTGGTTGTCAAATTGGCACCTCAGGATCAAAGGGATGCCATCAAAGAACATCTTACCAAGATTATCGACGGAGACTGCGTAGAGTTCACCAACGAGGAGATTCAAAAGGTCACGGATTGGAAAAGGGTCAATAAGCTCTATAAGCTAAACAGTGTACAGTGGCTGGGCAAGATGGCCGAGGACCAAGCCAGAGAGATGAGGGAAAAGTTGGTAGTTGGGGCTATGGCGGTGAAGGGTGTGTGAGGTCGGCTCAGAAAGGATATCAGGTAATGAATATACGGTGATCTTATTTTTTGTTATGTCAAAAGAACGCGGGCTAGACTTCCGGGTATATTCATTACGGAGTCGCTATTTCGGAGACTCGTCACGGCAGTCTCAATACAGCAAGTGATAGCAAACTACTCCAGTATTCAAGATCTGAATGGTCAAGCGGTGCCTTCGGCTAATTGAGGGTACCCTCTGTCTAGCCGTTTGATTACCCTCTGCAGCTTTAAGCGCATCTTCGCATAGGGCCTCCGGCTTTATTATTGAGTCCGTGCCCTGTTCAAAGTGTTTGTCTCACTGGTGGAAAATCCGCTGGCTACTTCTATTTACTCCGTTGTATATCCATATCTATTCCCAGATCTTATGCCTGTCAGATAGTAGTAGTAGTATTAAGTTAGTTATGCCTGTCAGATAAGCTACATAGCATTCCTTTCAAATTAGGGGCACGTCCCCGTTTCATTATTCCGCTCCGAGGACCTCTCGCATTTACGAAGCTGGGTCCGGGCTGGAACCGTTTATGATTTCCCACTTTTGAGAATGGGGCCATTATTAGTGGAGATGGCGGGGGAAGGACTAACCATGCCAAGCATGTACCGTAAAATCCGGGGCGGAGGGTCAGGGCGATGGGTTAATGAACCCTAGCGATGACCATAAGCAGCCAAGCTTGGTGAATGGAAAGAAGAAACGATCGGAGGCATGTTTGCGAGAATGGAGATCGAATAACACACGGACGATTGAATAAAAACATGAGGCTAACTAGCCATGGGCAAGAAACGCCAAGAGTGATGTTAGTTTGATGGATATTTACCGCAGTGCGCTTGGCGGGGGGCAGGCTTGTGAAAAGAGCATGCGAGGAGAGACACTTGGGGAAAGGAGCTTGAGCGAAGGGGAATGAGGGATTTCAAAACGGCGCTTGGGATTTCCTTTCCGAGGGATCATAGCGCTTGGAGATTCTATGAGAGGAGAGCTTGGGGAAGCAAATGCTCTGTGAGGAGGGTTCGGGGGAAGGAAGGCAAGAGTTGAAATGTGATCGGTTGATGAAGGTGTTGTTATTTTTAGGAAATAGACGCTAAGTCATGGAGAGTGTCTGTGGTTGATGTTTTGATCTATATGATATGTTTGATGATCATTTGAAAGACAAAACATTGGCTGTTTCTTGTCAAAGATGCCAAGTTTATGGCTTTGGAAACAAGGCCAAGCCACTATCAGTGATGAGTTTGAGAGAGTGAATGGGTATTCCGATTGCTTCCGATTTAATGATTAAGTGGCTCTCTTGTTGAGGGATACGACATTGCCCGAGACCCTCGGTTCTTCCAGGCGCCTTTTTTTCTCCTTGTTTTCGTGTACTATTTTTTTTTTTCCGCATCATAGTGGCGACTGAAGGCGACAATGCCTGCTAACTACTACTTTATGCCTGATTTGTATCTATTTTTCTGGCCTCAGCACGCTCTGTCGTCATTTGGCCGAGTGGCCGTCCGAGTGGATTATGGGTGGATCCAATGCCACTGCATATGGCTTGATTACATGGTGAAGGGACTGAAATGAGGAATCACAGTAATCACAATAATCACAGTAATTACAAGTCAGGAAGTTGTTTTGACGTTTGTTCCGATATCAGCCGCCGTTGCTAGTGTCAATCTAAGCTGCGCGTCGTCTTGTCCTTCTGGGACTTGATGCGCAAGTATGAAGAAACAAACTCGGCCAGTCTTAGCGGTGTGAATAAAACTGTTACATCGCTCATCTGCCCACCGTCTCCACCTCCAAATATCAGCCATGTCCAGCACAGACATGCAACCCTCATTTACTGCATTAGTCGGCCAATCACAGCGGATATCAAAACCCGCAAATCCAAGTCGTCAGGTCTTTTTACCAAGCACGTTGCAGGTTGGGGCTTGGCAGGAGTGGATAGGTTTTAGCATGGGCCTAGCCTCACAAGTGCAGGTGTAGGAGGTGCAGGTGTAGGAGGTGCAGGTGTAGGCAGGCAGGCAGGTGTAGGCAGGTGTAGTGCCAAGAGAAAGAACGAAATAGGGAAAGAATACGGGATATGGGATACACGTAAGAAAAGGATAAGACAGCGGGAAAGGGAAAGACAGAAGGAGAACAGGGAAAGCAATAATCTAGGCAAGAGCTAATTTCAGCCAAAGGGCAAAACCGATGGTTGGCGAGTTGAGCCGCAAATTGGGAAGGAAGGAAGCAAGGAAGGATGAAGGATTTTGGGTTTTTGTGGCGGGGGGGCGCGGATTGGCTATTTTTTAGTGGGTGTCTTTTGATAAAAGGGTTTGCCGAAATGGACATCATTAACTAGTGACAAAATAGTGGGTGGTTTATGGCCCTGGTACATGATAGGAAGCCGGTAATGACAGATATTTCACATCCCGTACTAAAAGAAAAAAAAAAAAGAAAAAAAAGAGAAAAAAAAAAAACCAGACTTTGCCAGGGAGAATATCAAGACCGGAGAAAGAGAAAGAGAGCGAAAGAGCGAAAGCAAAACATTATCAGCTAGCTATCATGAACATCACCCAGTGAGAGATATGGAGATATAGAGACTCACTTACCAAATCTCAAGCTCGGTGATAAGACGCGGAATTACTCCTTTGGTCGCTCCATACCACATCCGTAACCTTATCTTCAAGACACGGACAACTCAAGTAACCAACCTAAACAACCAAACCGCCCTATTTCCTGTCCTTATCTCCCACCACCCCCATCCAGCATATGCAATGTTGTGTGATTGTGATGTGGCAGAGCCTCAGGAGCAACCTGTCTACAACGTATGGCCTACCGCCCTTCGGCTAATGGCTTACAGATAAACAGACAGAACCCGATCCCTGACAGATAATATCCCGCAATTTATCCATCACCACGGCACCGCCTACCTACCTACCCAACCGCTTATCATACCTAGGAAACTCCAAGCGCTAGTGCTAAGAGCAGGCCTACTGGCTAGGGACTGCCGGGGTTCGGCAGCACTTGTCTCGCCCGAGCATTTCTTTGTAGCGCAGTTGGAGGAAGGGTACGTACATACACCGCCCGGAGAGTCAGGTTGAGGCGCCTCAGAGAGCATGGATTATGGGACGTAGGGGGGGGCTATTAGGTGGTTGAAACGGCAAGTTACTAAGAATAAGCCGAGGGACCAGGGAGGTGGATTAGTGGGTGGAGGGGAGGAGATGGAGGTGGATGAGCGAGACGAAGAAGTGGGAATGAAAGAGAGAGAGATAAGCGGCTCGGTGGGTATAAAGGAAGGGGCAGCCACTTCGCTTCGGTTTGAATTTTGTTTCTCTTGGAAAGCAGAGCCGCTTCTTCTTTAGTTCTTCTAGTTCCATCTTCTAGTGCCATCTTCCAATATCGCCACAAGCCACCAACGCTATTTTCTACCAGAACATTACCTGATCCATCGCTCATCCTTTTGACTATTTCTTATCTGACTGGTTCGGATCTAACCTCTTTCTTGATTAACAAAAAGCCTTTTCTTGTTATAAAGACTCCAACTTCCTCACGTCTTTCTTCACCTCATCTCATCAACTCTCCAACAAACCAATCTTCAATCTTTATCACCGCCACAATGTTTGCCACTCGCGCTATCAAGCCTACTTCGGCTCTTACCAAGCTGTCGGCTACTGCCGTCCAGCGTCCTTTCGTCGCCGCGATCCCTTCGGCCACCAGATGTATGTATCCCATATATTACTTCCCTCGCTTCATCTATCCTGTCCTATCTGCCTCCTCCTCGCCCATCCACACCAGCCACACTCTTGAAACTCATCTCACCATGAGACATGAGCATCAGCCAATTTCGCCACAACCGCGCCCTCTTACCAAATCCCTGTCACAAAACCTCACTGAAACATGAAACCCTTAAAATGTATTTCATTTAACTAACCCTCTAATCTAGACCTCCACCGCCCTGCGCTCCCTACTGTCCACGCTCCCGCCCCCCGCCGCCTCGCCCAGCTGGCCACTGCCACTCCTGCTCCCGAGGAGGCTACCCCCTTCAACCACCCCGCCGACCCCACCACCCTGTCCATGGCTGACCACGAGGAGCTCCTCCTTGACGTCATTGCTCGCCACCCTCTCTCTTCCGCCTTCAAGTCCCGCTCTGCCGTCCGCGTTATCCGTGCCCCGCTGATGCTGGATGAGGAGCACATTGAGACCTCGCTTACTTTCACCACCATGGTTGGCCAGGGCAAGATGGCTTGCCGCCCCATTATCTTCCTCGATGAAAAGGATGGTGCCCTGCTTGGTTACTACCACCTGGGTAAGAACCTCGCTGGCCACGCCAAGATTGTCCACGGTGGCTTCCAGGCTGTCCTTCTTGACGAGTGCATGGCGCGTGCCTCTTTCCCCAGACTTCCCGCCCACATCTCTGTTACTGCTTCCCTGAAGATCGACTACAAGGCGCCCCTCCCCGTCAACAGATACATTGTCCTGAAGGCTGAGACCGTCAAGGTTGAGGGCCGCAAGGCTTGGGTTGAGGGTGAGGTTAGCGATGCGGCCACTGGCCAGGTTTACGCTAGCGCTTCTGGCCTGTTTGTGCAGCCGAAGTGGGCCGACAAGATGGCTCCTATCCGCTAAGTCAGTAATGTCTGTCGGAGATGGTGGTGGTAATGCTGGTCAGGCCCTGGTGGCTGTTAACCAGCAATGATTCTTTATGATTTTCTTTTTATTTCCTTTGTCTTTGTTGATTCTTGTTAGTTTGGACTATTTACTGTCATGTACCCTTACGAGGGAAGGCCGGTATATCAACGGCCAAGTTGTGTGTTTTTTCCTTGGATCTTTTCCTTAGTTGCTTATTACCTTTCTTGCTGTTTATTACAGAACTCAGAATACATTAGAGATTCTGAAGGACTCTAGAGAGTTTTTGATAGTTTGATTCGATTTTATAAAATCTCTCTTATATCCATTGTTTTTTTTGTATGTGATTATGATATGTTTGTGAAAGCTGCTGTGTAACATAGACTCAGGGCCCACTTGTCGAGTCGTGCCTTTTCCATGCGGATCTTTCTCTAGTACTATAGAGTATTATATAAGTGAGAAGGAAAACTGTAATTAAATAAAAATACGCTATATCAGATAAATTATGCATTACCATTCTGAGAACAGATTGACATGAACAACGACCCTTCCCCCTTCCCCCATCTCACAGCGCTATACCATAATCACCGCTACCCTAGGGTTCCTGGCTGCTGTCCTCCTTGGCACAATTCGCCTCCTCTCCTTAGCTTGTATCCTCATCACCACTTTACTGATAATATTGGCCCACTCCCTATCATATAATATGAAGGTAAGGAGACCTGCGAAAATCGCAGAGGCAAATGTGACGATTTGGGAGCTCTTCAACGTCTGTGATTTCAAACTTGCCAACATCTCATTATTCTTATTTAATGCGATAGTTACATAGACAGCTTTCTAATGATCGTTGATGGAAACATTGGCGCCTTTCCATGGATCAGCTGCGTATTACTGAGAGTAGTAGATTTTATCATAGTTGCCGAGGGAAAATCGGGCCATCAGTAGGTAAGCCCTCTGCAAAAACACAATGCTACGAATCTTAACGACCAAGGTGATCCCAAGGGTTGTCATTACTTGTTGGATAGCCATGCACATTGAGATGGTGATTTATTAGTAAGTAAGACGGCACCGGTGCCAATGCCATAGATGCTGAGAATGATGATTAGATGGGCCGATGAGTTCCTAGTTGGGACCGACGTTTGTCGCAATGACGGCGCTGATGATTGGAAGGATATTGGCGATTCGAGTGGTCAGTGGATATCAGTCCATTTTGGCCACGACGGTAGTGGTGATGAGGATGCTGAGGTTGTAGTAGATGGGCGGCATGACTTGCTGTCTTCAATTTTCATAGATGAAAGAGGATTATAGATAGGCGCCTGTGCTCGACGGATGTGCTGGAAGACGACTGTGGCGATCACCGATGTGTCATTTTGATTGTGGAAGATATGCCATGGGAGAAGTAGGTAATTGAAAAAGTGGAACTCGATGATAAGAACTTAAGCCTGGATATGACAGAATCATATATTAGCCCAATTATATGAGAGGGGTTCCATTGGTAGTGGAGGCTGTGGTTTATAGAGACGGCGAAGAACATGGTGAGAGATCCCATGAAGAGGAGGAGGAGGGAGTTGCCGAGGCCCAGAGAGCAAAATATTTCAGAGAAAAGGGCTTTATTGGGCGGGAATTTTATGAAAAACCAGACGAGGATACATGTGGTGAGGGACATGGGCACTAGATGTGAAAGTTTAGAGATATCAGATGAATTGTAATGGAGTGGTTCTATCTTGATGAGCGTACCGAGGAAATAGATGCGCCTTAGTTGAAGAAGACTAGCTTCATAATTGTACTCTCACTTTTGGAATACTCTGCCCCTAGATATGAAGCCAAACTCAACGCCATACTGATAAGTGAAACTGTCACCTTCGCTCTCATCGCATTCTGCAGACTAAACAAAATGGCCAAAATACTCAAAAAAAAAAAAAAAACTAAACTCCCCGACGCGCTTGATTCATCATACATATCATTTCCTGCTGCTGCATAACCCATCGCCAGCTGGAGCGAAGAACATCGCGATTAGCAGCATAACGCGGTAATCCCAAAGGCCGCTATCTTTAGACTAAATGCTGGCGAGGACAGAGCTAGAAATGTTGTATATGACTATATACTTGGTGATGAAAGGAATAGAATCGAGGTTCATGGGGCCAGAGGTAGTTATAAGAGCCCAAAAAGCCACTGCAAGTTGCTCGGCCTGGTAGAGAATGGGGGTGAGCCGATGGTTGGGTGGGCGTTAGTTTGTGGAACTTGGGGACATCCCGATGAAGACTTGGCAGGTATGGATGGCCTTGGAATACGAGGATTTCAGACCTACTAGAAATGCTAGTACCATCTATAATATCCATTGTTTAGTCAGTCCCAGGATCTATTAGACGATCTCAGGGTTTTCAGTGGCCTCCGGCTCTACGTTGACTATCTTTAGTTCCTTGGAAATCTCGGAGAAAGATCAGCCAGACGATGTAAAGGTATAGATAGGTTGCAGTGATGGATAGTTGGCGAAGTCAATGGTTGTAGGGTGTAAAGTGCGAAAAGAGGAGGTTCCTGTGGTACGGGGATGGGACGGACGGCGGGTTGGTGAGTGGGGCATGGTATGTAATAAAGAGATGAAGGTGCGGACAACAGACTTGATGATATTCGATAAAAGGTATATTGAGAATCAAATAATAATAAAAGCAAACCCAAGAAAATGATAACAAAAAACAGCTACTAACGAGCAACCGGACGGAAGTGTCCCCGATCTGATCTCTGTTCATAAAACACATTCTCACCTATTAGGTGAATTACACCACCCTCTCCGTCCCACCATCTTCTACCATGGCCATTTCCATACCCGCGTTTCGCATCCTCCTTTCCTCGTCCCTCTTCGCCATCTGCCATAACATAAACCAAGAAAACCCTAGAAACCAAACCCCCGGGATCGCTGCTCGCAGCCCGGCCATCGCCGTCGTGCTCTGGAGCCCCGCTACACATTCATGCGGCCGATATACCCCCGGAGGCAACACATCCAAGTCACATATGGAGCTGGAACGACACCAGGCCACACGGTCAAAGGTATATATGGCGGTCAAAAGCGATGATAAAGACACTATCAAAGTCCACGAAAAGATCCACCACGGCCGATACTGATCCGACCACCCCCCGTTATTTATCGCAATCAGAACCCCGGCGCTATACACCGCTTCGATCCCTGAAGTCACTGCAACTAAGAAACTTGACGACCGCAAGACAGTCGCACGGCCCTCGTTTGAGTTTATCGCAATTGTAGCGATCGCAAATGAAAACAATAGACACCCGCCGCTGGCTAGCAAGGGGTATTGGGGGCGGAAGGCGGGAACGAAGAATTTAACCGAGGGGCCGTCGCGGCGGATCCAGGGGCCGGTGGGGGTTCGATGAGCCGGTGGGTGGTGTCGGGCGTAGCGGGGGAGGATGGTTGGGGCGGGGGATGATGGGGAGATCGGGGGAGGGATGGTGGCTGGGGTTGGGGTGGTCATGAGGCCAGGGAAGAAGAGCACTTTATAGGAAGGGGATGTGCGGGGTTGGCTGGGGAGGGGCAGAGGCGGGTGGATAGTTGGTAGATAAACGGGGATCTCGGAATAGATGTGGAGTCACGGGAATTAAGTAATCGGAGTTAGGGATGACATATGGCTAAAGCAAGTGTGATTTATTTAGATATTTATTGATTGAGTAAATAAGCTTGAATGAGATTAGCTAACATCGAATTAGATTCAGCCGGATTTATCTTAAGCCTTATATCAACCTATGGCCCAGCGTGCATTAACTAACCATCCACTACAAAACGACCCCCAAGAAAGCCGAGTACGTCAGCAAAAGAGAGTCACCGCACGCTTCCGTTTATGTGCTCTCTCCCTCCTTGGCATTGGATTGTTGACTCGCCCACTGTACTCGGGCGATTTGTAAGCTGGGAACTGGATGGGATGAGTGATCTTGGTGGGACAATAGAGTAGAAGGCATAAGGATGGATTAGTGTATCATGAGGTGAGGAAATGAGGCCTGAAGTCGATAGATAGCGAGTGAAGGAGAGATTTGGAGTATGCCAAGAGGGAATTAATGGTGGGGTGTTTATGGAAGGATCAATTAAAAAGAAGACAGGTATAAACTTATATAGAGAGTTGACTTATCATTCTGATTGTTTAATTTTTTTTATTTTTATTTTTCCTTAGTTTCTGATGCTCCTTGTAATGCTGTGGACATGTCTTGCTTGCATCACACCCCATTCCACACATTGACGTGCCCATCACTTTCTAACTACTAAAAACAAGCACCCGCATGCTCGTTCCCATTCTCTCCATGCAATGCATCCTCCCCACCCAAGCCATGATTTATTCTCCTCGGCATCTTCCACCTCTCTCGCATTGGCTAGTTCCATGTCCTTCCTCCTAGGATCTGCTTCCTCTTTTATTTTCTCGTGCTGAATTGGACCTACCTGGTTTTCGGTACTTTGGGCAGGTAGCTAGAGAATTTCAAAGATAGCTTGGAGGAGGAGGTGATGGGAAAGGCGCGAGTTGGTAAGGGAGACTAAGGACCAGGCTAGATTGAGAACTATCAGGTGTGGATTTATATTGGTGAATATGAGTTAGATGTTCATGGAGGTGAGACTGAGAAATATGTGATAGTTGACGGATTTGCCAAGTAAATGGACTAATAACTCGCAAATTGTCCGACCTTTTTTTCTTCTTTTTTTTTCCTTTTTTCTTTTGCCCAGCCGCTGCTCTTTTCTCCTCCCTGACCACTGGATCCCACATAACCCTTGATGCTGGTCTCAGCCGTAAGTCATTTTTAGTGTCAACTGGGCAAAAAGGAACTTGCCGTTTCTTACTTGAGCCCTCCGAACCAAGTCGAGCAGCCAGCCATAGGCTAGCTAGCCTGGCTTAACACAGCCTGCTCCAGCTTGTTTGTCTGTCAGATTGACAGACAGATTGACTTGCCAATTAATCAGGAATTCATCAACGACCCAGAAGTCGATCGGCCATGGGCATTTATGTAATGCAGGGCTAATGGTCCGAGATGCAAGAGAGAAAGGACATAGGGACCTCTTACCTGTGACAGCTGCTCTTTTACATGTGATTGAGGAATTCTCACACTGATGAAAAGTGGCCCTAGCTATTCCCAGAAATCCAGCACGAGGTTGATCGCAGACTAGAGATCCTCACAATCAGTAATAACTGGACTCCAATTATCAGGATCTGTACCTCTTCCCATACCATGGCTGACCTAGTTGTCAACGGATCCCGCGTAATTCCCACGGGACTAGCCCAGACAAGAAGAAAGAGGAAACGAAAGATTATAAAGCTAAAGGGCGGGACCCCGGGGTCTCTTGTCTCGGATGGTCTTTTGCTTTCTTTCCCAGCTCTTGTCCCTCGACACTGTCATCTACACTATCATCCATATCACCATTGTTCCTTAGTTTATACATACATGAGCATATATCCCCGGAATATCACACTTTGTACACTTGGCCAATATTCCAAATCACGGCATACGTCGATGATACTATTTACACACGCGTGACCACTCGTCTTGTCATATCCAGCAACGCCCCTCCTTCCTCCCTTCCATCAATTCCAATTACCCAGCCAAACGACTCGACTATTCCAGAACTCGGCACTCGACCCTCGACCTCGATACCACGTCATCTCCTAATTGAGCAGCTACCTTTATCTGCCCACCTTCCAATGCCGTCATTGACTGTGCACCTTCCTTAAAACTCCGGATTCCTAGATGGCACCTTCCTACCATCCAACACCTTATCGATAGAAAGTTACCAGTATTTTCCAGTAGTTGACGCCCACTTCTTCCGATCGTGTTATTATTAGTATTATTTTTTTTTTGAATTCGATCGAGGATCAATTTTACAGAGCTGTTGGATTAGTAATTAATCAGGACTCACTGGACGAATCACGCAACTATTTCAGGCTTATATACGCCTTCTATATATACGGACACCACTATCCACACAACAATGGCCCCAAAACGGCCGGCGTCTCCGTCTGGAAACGGTTATCCACAAGCCGGACAGCCACGTCCGCAGTACACCGGATATCCCAGCGGATCTGCATACCACCCAATTGGCGCGCCGACACCGTTTACCAGTGGGCCTAGTGGCTATTCTCTTCCCCAGCCTGCGCTCCCACCAAATCACATGCCACCAAATGTCCGGTACTTGGCACACCCACATCAAACTTACGATGGCGACTGGTCAATGGGGAATATTGAGGTTCCTAGGCGGGACTCAATAGTGCTGCCAGGACCAGATCAAATGCACCACCAGAATTCTATGCGCCCGCCAATTATCTCGCATCAACAACCAGGACTTCAGCAGCCAGGACAACAACACCAGAAAAAGTCACAGCAACTACCACAACAACAGCAACAGCAACAACAACATCAACAACAACAGCAGCAGCAACAACAGCAACAACAACAACAACAACAGCCATCACAACCTCCAACACGATTAGCAACTACCTCTGCATATAGAGATCCGGCATATCATTTTGAACCGGGGCCACAAACTTTTATATCGACAGAGGCCAGGCCAAGGGATGCTATTTTTGGTCATGTATACACCGAATCAGGAGACCGAACTGGCTCGAGTATTGGGGAGCCGGTAGCGAAGAAAGCTAGAGCGGCAGGGCCAGACAAGGACAAAGGAGAGAAAGCAGGGTCGGGAAGAACGGGTCAGGCTTGCGATCGATGCAAGGTAAGCTCAAGAATACAAATAGTGATGGAATCATCTTGTGGCGCGAGTGCAAGAAAGGGATGAACAGGTGGGATAGATTCCTGCAGTTACGCCAAGGTTCCTGGGAATGCATGTCTGTGCTCAAACCAAACTGCCTTGAGGCAGTCACAAGCCGAACCTTATGTTGACTCGGATTCCTTCCCAAACTTTATGTTTTATGAATATATGGTGACCATGCTGTCACGTGTTTACTAACAGCTCGCCTTCTCTTCTGTCTAGAGCCGGAAAATCCGTTGCGATGCCCTTCCCGATGGCTGCTCCCATTGTGCAACTGCCAACACCGCCTGCTATGTCACCGACCGTGTAACCAACCGCTCTGAACGCCGCGGGTACCTCCGCTCCCTCGAAACTCAAGTCATCGCCCTCCAATTCCGCCTCCGCGCCGCCACATCGCTCCTCGCCCAACACGGCTTCGACGTATGGCCCGAGCCACAGTTGACCGAACCGCCGAATCCCGATGCCGCGTTGATCAAGATGTCAATGGAAGATGAAATTGTCCAGCCAAAGGTTGTGCCGATGCCCGGGGAGGAATGGGGACAGCAGTATGGCTTATGGGTCAGGAGACGAGAGGGGTCAGAGAAACGGGAGACTCCAGAGCCGAAGAGGGCTAGACAGGCGAGTACGTCAAGTACTGGGGGCGGTTTGGGGATTAGCCATGGGCTATTGCCAACAAAGTTATCAGTGGATCCGACAATTGGACATGTGGGAGCGTCGATGGACTTTGCGCCGTTATCGTCTGTTTCCGGCACACAGCTGATGATCCTTGGAACAAGCATTGATACAGGAAGTTTCCATGGGACGGACTATGATGAGAACGCTATCGACGCGGGACCGTTCACGCCGAGGAAGAATAAGAGTGTACAGGCTGTGCTGCAGACGATGATGAACTGGAATCAGGTCAAGGAGATGGGACTGCCAGGGAAGGGAGATGTCGAGGTGTACGCTTCGTGGTATTTCTATGTCCAAGAGAAAGCTTTGCCGCTGTTACATCGACCAAGCTTTTTCGAGATGCTCAACCGCGTCTACGATCAGCCCGGATACACCCCCAAGGTCTCCGAAATCGTCCAAATTCACACCATCTATTCCACTATGCTCTTCAACTACGGCGTCCGCAATCCCATCGACTCTACCACTAAGGACTCCTTCAACGAACTCAGCAATCTCCACTACCACTACGCCCTCTCCCGCTTCTACGAACTACTATGTGAAAGGACCCTAGAAGCCTGCCAGGCCATGACGCTGCTGGCACTCCACACACGGAACTTTCCTAAGCCTCACGGCGCAGTCATCTTGGCGACGCAGGCGTTGTCGCGGGCGTGGAGTCTGGGTGTGCATAGGAAACCGCCAAAGGGGACTAAGATTCCTCCATTGGTTAGGGAGTTGCGGAATCGGCTGTGGTGGACTGTGGCATCGTTGAATGTCGGGTTGCAAGCGGCGATGGGGCGGAGTATGCCGATGACCAATCTTGATTACGATGTTGATTATCCATTGCCAGTCAGCGACGAGGCATTGAGTCTAAACGGTGGCTTGGATATAGAGAAGGCCGAGAGACTAGAATGTCCGTTTTGGGTAGGGTTGGCGGAGTTCCGGATTACACCGTTGTTTATCGATCTATATTCACAGCTGTATTCAGTCAAGAGGAATCCTGAGATTTACGCTCCACTGATTGCGAATCTGGAGGCGAGATTACAGATCTGGAAAGCGGGGTTGCCATCGAGATTGGTGGTGCCTCCAGGACCGCTGGCGTCGTTGCCACAGACAGAGGATCCTGTTTCAATTTTGCATATTCAGGAATTGGAGATCGTTTTCCGGTTTAGACTAAGACATCCGATTTTGAGTATGAATCCGACACCCCAGTTAGCCGCTGCTAATGAGCAAATCTGTGAATCTCTGGCAGCAGAGATGTTAACAGTGGCTTCGAACCTTTGTGACCTGAGAAGTTTGGATACAACATGGGCGTCAATGTCACTATATGGTGCCTTTATGTTTACCACTTTATCCGCCCAGTGGGCGCGCAGGAAGCAGGCAACGGTCAGGACTGTCCGGAAACTGAGAGATGACATGGAACGGTGGTTACGTGTCATTGGCGCGGTAGGTAACCTACTAGGTGCAGGCGGCCACGCCGTTGGGAAAATGAGGGAGATTGTCGGGAGGACAATGAGCCAGATTGAGAGAGAATCAGGCATGGCGAGACAGCGCGGAAACGGAGCTGCCGCCCCTGAGACTGCGGCCGCCGTTAGGGAATTCACATTCCTAAGTACATACCCCACAACATCGAGAAACCCTGAGCCGGCAAGTTCAATATTGAATGCCAAGATTTCATCCGACCCCAACTATTACAATGGGACCACCAATGGAAACGGCAACGCACCTCGCGATTCGCCTTCTCCGGATACATCTCGGCCTCCCTCTCCCATCCCCGAAACCTTCCCGTCCCTCCACGTCCTCATGCCCAACCATCCGCCCGCTGGATTCCTCGAGGACTCCGAAGACGACGAGCCCGAAGACAGAAAAGAGGCGACCCGGGCGTCTACTTGGCGTGAATGGTCGGCGGCGATTCTGGATGAGAGGGGAATGAGGTATTCAGTTAGCAGCTTGGCGGATTTGAATAACGGGGTGGCGGCAGATAGAAGGGATGATCGGAAAGAGGGATGCAGGGAGGAGAGAGGGGAGTGGCCGTTGTTAGTAGTGAGGGGAGCGACGGCGAGTGGAAGTGGGGGTGGGCAAAGGGAGGGAAGTAGTTAAGTTTGTGGATTTTATTGACAAACGACGCAAGGCAGGAAGTGGCAGCGAGTGGAGTCGTGGTACCTTCCTCCCGAATTCAAAAAGAAAAGTGGGACAAACGGGAAATACCATAACATCAGATATAGGATAAGTATTTCTTTTCAGCGAATCAATAAAAGCAAAATGAATAAAAAGTATAATTACATTTATTATGTGTAGTAGTGTTGGTATTGTATCTCTACTCCAAATTCCATTCGTAGATGAATCCAATTTTTATATGTCTTTCCACTTAACTCATCTCCGCCCGCCCTCTCTGTCTTTGTCTACCTCAGCCCCGTCATACTCTTCGACAAGATAAAAGTAACATCTGATTCCCTCCTCTTCTGTCCCCTACTCCCCTGCTTCCCTCTCCCGACAAACAACCTCGGTCCCCTCTCCTCCTTCTCCTCTTCCATCTCCACAATTTCCATCCCATCCAGCCCATCACCTCCCTTCTCATCCTTGCCCCAGCGCTTCACACCCCCAGCACGAACCCACGGCTCCAAATTCCGACATTGTGATGCATCGATCCATTGGAGCTTTGAACATCCCTCAAGCAAAGCATCAATACCGCTGCCAGTCACCCGGACGCATCCGCGGACGGATATCCCAGTCAGCTCGGTTGAATGAAGGGCAATGCAGCCCAGAGATCCATCAGAGACAGCGCTACCACAGAACGCTAGCCGGAGTTCCCGAAGTCGAGGGAGACCTAGCGCGACGACCTCAGTGCTGGTGTCAGAAAGAGCGCAGCAGAATGAGAGGTCGAGGTACCGGATGCCTTTGGCTGCGTTTACCAAGGAGGCGATTGCGTTGTCTGAGAGATAAGTACAGTCGGCAAGGACAAGGTGAGTCAAGTTTATGAAACGGAAGTTGGCCCAAGAATGGAAGCCGCCGTCGGAGATCGTGGTACAGCGTGTAAGCGTCAGTGATTGCAAGCGGTTGGAAACGTGAAGGGCAAGGTGGGCCATGGAACGATCTGTAATGTGTTTACAGTACGATAGATTCAATCGTTTTAACTTGGAGCAGCCAATCACCGTTCCGGGGGCCGGAACATTAGGGTTTGCTACAGCTACGCCGGCTTTCCTCTTGGCGGGAGACATCTTCTTGGTAACAGACGTTGATTTCTGTTCCGGTTGGGACTCGGGAACCACCCAGCCAGTGACCCTAGCTAGCAAATTGTCGCCAATCTTCCGACAGTTACTCCAGTCAATCTCTTCCATGTCCTTGGAATGCTCGGACATCTCCAGAATAGAATTGGCTGAGACGTCCCAAACAGACCGCATGTGCCAGATGCGTACGTTGCGCCCACAAGACTTCCAGAGTGCCGAGAAGCCATCGTCTGTCATATGAAAACAGTTAGAGATGTCAATAAGACGAGGTCGTTGCCCAATAAACGGGGCAAGCGTTGTCTTAATCAGCGAATCGGTGACGACGCGGTTATGGATAGAGAGGTCAACGGTATGACAAACCTCCTGCGAGTATGTCAAGATCCGCTTCCAATGATGGCAAACAGCACGGAGCCGCATGATGTCTGCAATCGGCATCCGGGAAAAGACTATCTCTAACACCACCTCTGGTACCGGGTGGTTAGCCGAAGATGACCGCCGTAACTGAATCCGCATTCTTTTCGCGGGCAACTCGTCGACATCGGGTGGTGGTGAATAAATTGGGACAATCGGCATAGATGGGGCAGGCACCGGCGGCGGAGATGTTATGGCGGTTGATGATGCCGACATACTGTTGACAGCAAGCGGATGACTAGGTTTTGGTGCTGAGGGCGAATCCGCCGGTGGCGTCGGTGGGGCGATAGATCCCTTGCGGCGATTTCTCATATTCTCCATATCAACACTAAGGAACGGATCGGGATCAGGAGTTGACTTGAGCTCTGGAAGTTCATGTTTGCGCGATGATGATGAACCGGCAGAAGACAACGAAGAAATGGACCCTTTAGATTTAATCGAGTGCGCGTGGTTACCTGTTGACGAGTCAAAGGCAAAGGCAGTGAACTGGTCAGAGACAGTACTACTGGATGATTTTGTAGGAAACACAGAGTCAATGTCCATCATATCAGTGTCCTCGCCATACTCCACATGACTATGTTGGAAGCGTTGTTTTGCCGTGGCTTCGACTTGGTCTCTGATGTCGGTTCGGGACCATAGTTCATCAAGGGCAGGCCCGGGGATCACAAGGCATTCAACTGTTGTGATGGCTTTGACTGTCGCTGTTCTCTTGTGCGCCAGCCCGAGACTGGCAACTTCACCAAAGTATTGGCCCTCACGTAACCTTGGTCGCAGAAAGAAAGAGACATCTGTCTCCCCCAACGGGTCCTGGTCATTTAAGCCTGCCGCGCGTCGCCGGGCTTCAAGGTCTTCAATGAGGACCTCAGCTTCACCCCGGACTATAAAGTATATTTCGTTTCCCGGTGTCCCTTTTGTTACAATATCGGTAAACGGTGGGTAGGTCTTTGGCTGGGCACTAAGGCCGAGAATGTGAAGAATATCGTCGGATAAAGTCGAGAATAATGGGAGTTCCAAGAGTGTCGACCGGATGCTGACTTGCGCGGTCCCCAGCGCAGAACCGCCAGATAGATCTTCGATAAGACTTGGGCTTGGGCTCTTTCGTTTCTTGGGGTTTGCGGGGGACACGGGCTGTGACTGTTGTTGTTGTTGTTGTTGTTGTTGTTGTTGTTGCTGTTGCGCATTCTTTGCTGCCATCCTCTCTGCCCGTTTCTTCTTGAGGATATTCAACCGTTCTTGTGCCTCTTCTCGGATCCTCTTTTCCATCTCAGGGAACTTGGGAAGCTCCGTCATGAAATCTTCCTTCTTTAACGATAATAAAAGACACTTTGACCGCGCAACAATCGTTGCTGTCCTTGGTATGTTCATCAATATCGCAATCTCACCAAAGAAACTCCCCGGTCCCAACTCCGCATAAACCGCCTCTCCATCTCGACTAGTCACCGCAACCGCGCCCCGAACAACCCAAAACATCCCCCGCGCTTCATCACCCTCAGTAATCACCACATCCGCCACCGCGTGAACCTGTGGCCTCATATGTTGGCAAATTGCCAACAAGAATGACTCAGACGCTGCATTGAACAACGGAAAAGACCGGATGCGATCAACGAGGTCGAGGGGCATAGATGGGATTGGTGAGGTCGTAAGGGGCGATGGACGAAGAGGTCGTGTGGGATTTGTTAGGGTGTGGAATGAGTGGAGGAGGGCAGCAGGGGATGTGGGAGATGCAGGCGGGTGCCGAGAGGCGGAGGAGGTGCGGGAGCGGCGCATGGTGGGCTAGTGAGGTGTGTTTTCTGTATTTTGGTGGGGCAGATGGTGGGGTGGGGCCGACCGCCCGGGAGAGCGGGAGGTTGGTGAAACTGGCGGAAGGGATTGGATAGGCGATTGTGTAGATGCTTGTGTGGAGCAGTAGGGTCGAGATTGATAGGATGGGTATATTGTAGGTATATATATGATAGATATAATATAGAGCGGCGGGTCGGCTCGTGTTACGAGCTTATACGGAGCCCAGAGGGCCTGGCGAGATTCGTGTATGTCGTGTTTAGGCTTATCAAAGTGATATTGATATTATCCACCTGTGCTAATTGATATATTGGGATATCTCTCAACTCAATGTATCGTCTTTTCTCCAGGCTGTTATTGTTGTGGTTGTGGTTGTGGTTGTGGTTGGTGGTCGTCGTTTATGGTCGTCAGAGCCAAAAGCTGATTGGCCAACCAAGATCGTGCTTGTGTTTTTCACCAACTACAAAACGAAGCTTCGATTCTTAGTAGTTTCCACTTGCTAGTTGTTGCCAATATTGATTTGCAGTGGACAACTGGGCCAGGTGGTGTTTCCTGTTTTGTTCTTATTTCTCTCTTTCTTTCTTTCTTTCTTTCTTTCTTCTTTTTTTGAGCTTTCCCTTTCTGCTCAGGCAATCAATTAGCTGATGGAAGGAACCAGTGCAAACAAAGGCATGCAGAGGAAAGGGCCAAAGCAACAAAGCGAAGCAACGAAGCAACAAAGCAACAAAGCAAAAAAGAGTGGCAGGAGGAGGGGGATAGATACAGGCAAGACAGCAGGTACAGAATGGCGGATGGCTGCGATTGGTGGGTGGCGACAATGAGGATGAATGTCTGGGCAGTAAGTGGCAGGACGAACCGCGCTTGCTGATCTGATCGGATGAGATCGCTGCTTAGTTATCAAATGCTTTGTTCTTCGCTCCGGTGGTTCATTAGGATTTTATGGGGCTTCCGAGGGTCTAGGGCCTCCTGGCGATTATGTAAAGTTGTTGATGTTATGCTTTGATACAAATAGCGAAGTGATACCGGATGTTTAATGAAGGTTGGAGATAGGCTGAAGGTGAAGACACGGGCAGGAATGATTTAAGGAAAGAAGCCTGAGCTTGAGAAAAGAGCTACCAGGCAGAGCAGAGGTGCGAGCTAAAGATGGAAGGAAGTGGCAAGGAAGTGGGATTTTGACCGTTGGTTTATGATTTTTGAAAGCGGCGATCTATTCATTATCCTACAGCGATTCATTTCTGTTCAGCTGCCAACGATTAATTCGAATTTTATGGCTTTATGGCTTTATAACTTTATTACGTTGGTATACAAATATGTATTTCTTCTTCCCTCCGTTAATATGCTCTATTTCTCGAGAAATGTTCATTCCTGCCGCAATGTCTGCAGCTCTTGCTTGCTTTTTGTACCTCTTGCGACATCACATTCTTTCTGCATCTTTCCTTCTTCCTCTTGATAGGTGACGGCGCATGGACCACCAACAGGGTCGAGCACCGGCAGGAAGGACCTTGAATATAGTGGGGAACTTGGAAATGTAGCAGTCAAGACAACCGTGATTTGTGACAAGATCTGGATAATCGTGACTTGTAAAGCTAAAATGAGATCGCCTATACATGCATCATAACATGTTTGGTATATTTTGGTATTGTTAGTTAACTCCACCCTTTTTATTTCTTCCCTAACGTTCATTACTTTGTAGTTCCCGCCTCCTTGCCATCTTACCATGTGTGTCAAATGATAAGCACAATGGGACACGGATTGACATGGAAAAGGATAAAGAATATGCACGGAAAACGCATTATGCGAGATGTCAGGGGCGCAGAACTGCAATAATGGGTGTAGTAGTAGTAGTAGTATTAAGTTACGTCGGATTTAACGCAGGGTTGATTCGACACTCCGCAATAGTGGGTGAATTGGTAGTGTTGTAAGTGGGTGACATAAACCAAAAGGGTTAGGGGTTATACATATCACGTGTGTCATGAGCTGGATTGATGCATCCGGAGAAGAAAGGCGCTAACTAATAAGGATGGCAATGGTATGATGGTGATATAATTGTATTGAATATTGTATTGAGTATTGTATTGAACATTAAAGTGTAGATGAAGTATCTACAACTGACCCAGCGCCTTGCTACCATGCGTCATTGATGCCCGTAAATAAAGAATAATGATGTAAAAACCAAATAAAGACATGAAAAAAAAAGAAAGAAAAAAAAGAAAAAAAAACACAGAGACCCGGGTCCCAATAACTAAAACCCCCGTTCATTTTGAGAGATCCCAGATCTCATGTTGACATCTTGATCAAAAGATGACAGGTTCCAGAACTATCACCGGATCACACTGCAGACTCCATAGCCACACTTTTTCCCCTTTGTTGTTTCGCAGCAGATGTCAATACCCTCGCAAGCACATGACAGTGGGACGGCGCCATCTTTGATGCCAAAAATCCGAGTCCAGTTGTTTTCGGAATTGGTAGAGGGAGAGGTTGTGAGAGGTGCTTGCTCGGAGATTGGGGTGACAGAAGAATCCGGCGTAGAGGAGGCGAGGGGGAGAGCGGTGGTGAGAGGGATAAAGAAGAGAGTAATGGAGAGAAGCATTGTGACTGATTGTTATGACTGGTGATGTTGGTTAGGTTGGTGATGTTATTGATGGAGGATAGAATTTGTAGTAGTCGTAGTAGTGCAAAAGAGTAATTAAGAGTATTAGTGTATAGAGCAGTAGTCGAGGTTGCTTATGAGTTAAAGAGTAATCAGAGTTTGCTTCGATGCAGGATATTTATTAAGTGTGGAAGGTAGAATGACCAAAAACAGACAAACCACAGCTTGTCTCACCAACAGCGCACATCTCCAACATATATACTCCTCCTCGATTTCGATTGCGATCCCTTCCACTTCCTCCAAATCGTCAAACACATATTACAATCCGAGCCATGCCAAAAGCAAAACCCAAAGCCCAGACCCCCGACCCCGACCCCATGCACACAACCGCGTAACCACAACTCACAACTCGGCCAAACCCCAGCTAGACTATGCCGGCAGGGCAGTCTTGGTGAGGGCAGACTCAGGCATTGATTTACGCATGAATGAGGGATCTATAGCATTAAGGGAATGTATTGCCGCGTGGACCTTGACCATTGAAACAACGAGGAGAAGACGACCGAGGTGGCATCTTTTTCGGATGACGTTTGGACCATGATATGCGACAATCATCATGGACTTCTCTCAAGAAAGTGATGACCACAAACACCCATTGTATATGCAGATAACTGCCGAGTTTGTCTGTTGACTCTGGCTCTTATTGGCTGCATGCTGTGTACCTTTTTCCTTTTTCCTGGCTTACTACTTTGTACCGGGAAAAGGTGTTCGGCAAATATGTAGGCTTTTGCCTTAGACAGCGATCATTAAGGGAGACAGACATCACCAATCAATCAGTGGGCCGTCACTCCAACCTTTGTTCCAGCCGTTGTTCCAGTTTTTGTTCCAGGTTCTGACAAAGATAAAGTTTGTCTTACAAAAGACAGCTTACATTACTTATATTACTCATCTTTCTCACCTTACAATAAACTCCCCTGCAGAGAGCCAAGTAATAACCCAGTATTAATGCTACAAACCCAAGTTATGCCCATTAGTCCCTTCAACCTTTCCCAAAAACCGCGCGCTCTCTAACGTGCAATTTCCATCAACCATTTAACCACTTCTATCCCCTGCCCTGCCTTGACTTATGCAAGAGACGCTGGTGTGACATCGTCATCTCCATGTCCCGTCTTCCCCGTCCCCTTTGTATGATATACGAACATGTTCCCATTTGCTCCCCCCCCCTCAATCCGACCACCATCGGCAAGCTTCAAACATCAAACAACCGTCTGTTCGCAGCTCCTCAGTCAGAATGTTTCTGAAAAAACCCTGACTTATGAAACATGACATCGTGAGCACAGCTTTAGATGCCTGTCCAGCGCAATGACTGATTTTAATGACACCACGTGACTCAATTACGAAGTTACCCTAAATCCGATAAACCCGAAAGCTTTCCCAGAAGCTCGTCGGTTCTAGGCATTTCTGGTGATTACTAAGCGGATGGATTGGCCAATCAGGAATGGGATGACGATGTCATGGCGGCCTGTTTGCGGCGAGGGTGGACATGTGAATCTGACGTAGTTTTTTCAAATATCTGTTATAAAGAACTACAAGAGCTTATGATACATAATCTTATCATTGCTTCATTTTATTCATCAATCTATTTACCTTCTATCTGAAGACCCATATACATCTTCTTAAAAAATGACTTTCTCCCTGCTCCTGCGGCCTTCCGCCGCGCCCAAGGCTTTCAGCCGTCTGGCTATCCCATCCGCCCGCCTTGCCCCCCGCGCCGTTCAGTCTCCCGCTCTTCGGTCCCCCCTTCAATCAAAACTGCTCACCCGCGCCTACAACCAACAAGCTTACCGGGCGCCCCCTACAACCAGCAACAGTAATCTTCGCAAGTTGCTTGTTGGCGGTGCCATCTTTGGTGGTACGCTGGTCGGTGTTAACATGGTGTTTAACCGGGAGACTCGGGACGGTGGAATTCCGGCATTTGAGAGGGCGTATTTGAATGAGACGTTTTTGCATACTGGGCTGGGTGTGGGTATTATTGGTGTGACGGCGATGCAGATGGTGAAGAGCGGATTTGTTTATAGACTGATGGTGACAAATCCTTGGGTTGTTGGTATTGGTGGCCTGGCCCTGAGTTTCGGAACTATGATGGGTGCGAGAGCGGTGCACCCAGATAAGTAAGTACCAAAAGCCATCAGCTCGATATCACGATGCTGTAATATCCTTTTTAGAGTTGAGAATGTTTGCTAACTGTATTATAGCTACATCCCCAAGTATGCCCTCTGGACTGCCTTCAACGCCACTCAGGCTGCCCTGATTGCCCCCATGCTTGTTACTATGCCCCTTCCCCTTCTGGCCCGCGCCGGTCTCTACACTGTCGCCATGATGGGCTCTCTCTCTATTGTCGGCGCCACTGCCAAGCAAGACAAGTACCTCTACATCGGTGGTCCTCTCCTCGCCGGTGCCGCCCTCGTTGCGGCTTCTGGCTTTGCCCCGCTGGTCCTTCCGGCGACGGCTGTCAGGACTCTGGCGTTCACTGAGAACATGTGGTTGTACGGTGGATTGGCGGTGTTTGGTGGATTTACGCTATATGATGTGCAAAAGGTGTTGTACCATGGGCGGATGGCCGAGAAGGGACTGATGATGAGAGATGCTGTGAATGAGAGTATCTCGCTGGAGTTGGATTTCTTGAACATCTTTGTACGGATGGCTCAGATTTTGATGATGCAGCAGAACAGACGGAAGTAGATGTGGAGTAAGCATTTGGGGGTTGACATTATAGAGGAGGAGAGGAGGTGGATTGTATTATAGTTTCTTTTGTCATCGCCGCTCTTTAGCACATTTAGCATCAATATCAGATCAATATCCATGTTTTTTATCAACAAATCATTGTCTGTCATTAGCTATATATACATTTATTTTTCGCCACAAGTTACTCCAAATCCGGGAACTTTCTTAGAAAGTGACTCGGGCACTCGTACCCACTCGGGTTATGAATCAAATACTTCTGGTGATACTCCTCCGCGCCCCACCATCTCCCCGCTCTCACAATCTCTGTAGCCAGCGGCTTCCCCTTGTACCATTGCTCCTGAACCTTAGCCGTAACTTCTTTGGCAATAGCCTCCTGCTCATCATTGTGCACGAAGATGGCAGACCGATATTGAGGACCCAGGTCGGGGCCTTGGGAGTTGGTGGTAGTCGGGTCGTGCATTTTGTAGAGGAAGGCGACGAGTGTTTTGTAGGAGACAATGGAAGGATCAAAGGTGATTTTCAGGGCTTCGGCGTCTAGAGGGATGGGATTGTGTTAGTTAGTAGTGGTCTCCTAGATAGCGAAGATGGCTTGGTTGGCTGAATTGGCGGGTTTGTCGGAGACGTACGACCGGTGGTTTTGGAGCAGACTTCTCTGTAGGTAGGGTTTTCTTTTTCACCGCCGGTGTAGCCAACCTCAGCATTAATCAGGCCCTTTCCGTCGCCAAAGTGACGGCGATAGATGTGTTCGACGCCCCAGAAGCAGCCGGCGGCAACGGTGGCGGTTTCGGTAGTCCCGGACATTGTGGAGAGAGAGCGGATGGCAATGGAGGGTAGTTGTTTAGAAATGACTGAGGAGAATATGGGGAGTTTGGAAAGCATAGAAAGGAAGGTGAGATAGGCAACTTCAATTTCTTTTTATTTAAAAAAAAAAGTGAAATTAGAGGATTGCTGTACGGAGATGAGATCTACAGAGAGTGGGTGCATTTGCCAGAATTACAAATCCTCAAACTACGATCCTAAATGACGTTTTATGTTGAAACCCCACAATGACGAATCCCTGGGATATGTTGAGTAATAGGACAGCTAAGGACAGAAATGTATGCAAAAAGGAAGTAAAAAGAAAGGATGCTCACTACCAGGGTCGAACTGGCGACCTTCGCATTACTTGATATCTCTGATAAGATATTAGTACGACGCTCTAACCAACTGAGCTAAGCGAGCGAAGATGTCAGGTTGTGTGAAAACAGAAACTATGTGGTTTGCGATGATCTCGGGCCGGGCCGGCGATCGGCCCCACCCGGTGCTAACCCCTGCATGCATTTGCGCCACATAATGTGGCGCAAATGCCGTCGTATTGTGGCTAAATAGATCATAGGTATACGCAAAGGAAAATATATACGTACATATATAAATTCAAAAAGGAAGATTGTTTGGTTTATTCAGTAGCTAATTGATTATTTGTGATATTTAAGTTGGAAGCAGCAAAAAAGCTTGCCTAGGCACGAAGTCTTCAAACTACGCTAGTCCGCCTGCGGAACGCTCTTATACAGACAGAGCAAGCGGCCTTATACTCTGTTCGGTAACCACTTGTGGAAGTCTGGGGTCAGATACTCTTCGTTGAGCTTGGTAGCCTACGACTGAAAGCTAAAGGACAAAAGGCTAACAGCAAAAAGAAATGTTGACAAGAACGAGATTCGAACTCGCGCGGATTGCTCCACTGCGAAGCTTCTTGAAGAAACCTGAACACAGCGCCTTAGACCGCTCGGCCATCTTGCCTTTGGGATGTTAATCATGATAGTAGTACAGCCTATGGAGGACGGAAATTGGCCGGTTTCGGAGGGGTCGGCGGTTACATATACCTTCAAGCATCCTAATACAATCACATATCATACCTACCTTACTACAAATCTAATCCGGAAGAAGAGATTCACAATCCGGACACCAGGCGGCGGAGCAAGATACCTCGGACACAGGAGGGCGGGAGAGAATTGATTATCTTGTATATAATATCTCTCTTGGTAATATGTCGGTCATATTCATGCTCTCCGGCTATCTATAACTTGCTATACATAGATATGTGGCTCACCAATACTATAGATTGTGCCACACAGTGAGTTGTTCATTAGGAGTAAGCTGTGGCCTAATAGACTGGTCTGGGCAGCTAATTCATACCAGAATGGCCAGTGAGAAGGAGGGTGAAGTATCTTCAAGTGAGTATCAAGGGAATATCAAGGGGCTAGAGGTGGGTTTGAAAGAAGAGTATATGGGAGAGTTAGACGCTTTAAAGTCTGAGTTCCCGTAGAAAATGGTTGGAGATCACCCTAGTGTCAAGTATGGGGGCAGTGTGGTTGGTAGGAGTGTTCGCATTAAGTTGACAATGCCGTGGAGACTGTAGACCGCCAGCTAATATTAGTTCATAATATTGAAATACATATATACAGTGGCTCAAATTAAATAGCATCTAAAACTCGGGGTATAAATCCCTAAAAATCAGTTAGCAACCACGTATTTCTTCGTTCACTCGACCTAAAACTTACCATCGCCTATTTAAAGGCACCTCCCTCCGGATTGTCTCCACTCTATCCAGATCAATATCTGCCACTCCCACATCTATATCGCCCTCCTCCCCTCCCAACTCTACCAAAACCTTCCCCCACGGATCCACAATCATTGCATGTCCATAGCTCCGTCTCTTCTCGTTATGGGGGCCTACCTGGGCTGCTGCGATAACGTAAGATTGTGTCTCGATAGCCCGCGCTCGTAAAAGAGGTTCCCAGTGCGCTGTTCCAGTAGGGACTGTGAAAGCAGAGGGATAGGTGATGATTTGGGCGCCAGAATTGCGAAGGGATACGGCGATTTCTGGGAAGCGGAGCTAGAGTGCGTTAGTTAGTAAATAATTAGTAAAAGGAGGTGATGGTGTTACATAGACATATTCTGAATCACGATTCTTATCTGACCTGGCTGTACAATACTACTAAACTACTAAATTTACTTACATCAAAACAAATTGCCGGCCCAATCTTCCCCACAACACTGTTAAAAACTGTCGGCATCGCCCCACCCCGTTCTGTACCTTCACTCTCCTTCAACCTTGGACCACCCTCTATATCAACATCAAACAAATGCACCTTCTGATATCTCTGTTCAATCTCACCATTCTCAGATATCCATATCAGCGTATTTTGAGCCAACCCAGACGCCGCAGGCTCGTGAATCCCCACATGTATAGGTATTTTGTATTCCCGAGCGGCAGATTGAAGGCCAATGACGAAGGGAGATGACGTGGCGGGCTGGAGCAGGGATTTGGATTCACTGGCGGAGGCAGCAATGTAATCGCTGGCCTCGGGAAGAAAAAGAGCTTTGGCGCCGAGAGATGCAGCTTTGGCTAGAAGCCTGGTGCAATGTTGGAGGTTGGTGGTGAGACAACCAGTTGATGTGATTTGGCCGACGGCCTAAGGGTGGTTAGCTATTATGTGAAGGGTTTTTTTTTAGGTGAATGGTTTCTTACTGCTAAAACCATCTTAGCAGTTGGTTTATTGGATATGGAGAAGGAGTTGGTGAGGCGGAGTTGAGGTCAATGATGTCATTGCCAACTGTGAACCCATGTTATTCTTATGGGGCATCTCGCGGCATCACGTGTTTCAATATCGAGGGTCATAACCCTGGCATACTTAAAGTTACTAGTGAACACATTATAAGTATTAAAGTAATAACATTGAAAATAATACAGTTAGTATTACCCGGGCCGTTGCTCCTTTAGAATAATCAGTCAAGGGGCGAATTTAGCCGGTACCAGCGAACTCACTTGAGACAAACTTCTTATCTATGTCCCTTATCTCTCAGTATTACCTGTTTCATGGCTTAGATGACATCACACCCACCCTGATACCAAATCGCCTTACCTCTGCTAATACCATCAACCTATCTACCGTTCACCGCGATTAACCTCCCTAGACAAAACTCCTCTATCTCAACCCGCTCGTCCATGCGACGCAACCCGTCCCGAAATCGGTCCCGTATCTCACTTCCCATCAAAAAAACCAAAAAACATACCAACCAAAAAATCACCTGCCGATGGCAACCATTAATTGGCCGCAGGCCCCCTTCGTCAATTGTCGGCTTTTGCCCATCAAAGACACCCTGGGTGGGGACCTCTCAAGGGTGAGGGGACTAGGGGAGCGCGGGTAATGGCGGGTGAGAGTACACGTGACCAGGGGGCCGTGTGTAAGGACGATATGGGTAAGTTAGGACGTCTGGTTGATCACACAGAGAGGACCGATAAGAGAAATTGTATGACGTAGAAATATGTATTGGCATCACGATAGTTTAATAATGAGTTACTCATTAGGTGTCTTGTGATGCCAGTCACATGACACTTTGTTCTTTCCCCAACTTCACGCCTTCCTTGTTTCACCCTCTTCGAGTCTCCAAGTCCAGTAATTTATTCATACCTTACTAAAAACCGTCCTTCCTTTTATGGTAACTTGCCCACACAGATAATCGTGCGCGACCGAGAGATCCTACCGGCTTATAACTCTCTCCAAAGCCGCCGCCCATTGTATATTAATTCCTACGACCATATCCTAGAATGTATAAAGAGATGCTGTGTTTGGCGGGATTTTCCTGTAATACTACTGGCTGGGGAGGACGAAGGATTGATATGTAGGCCTTTGGTGCTGGGCTAGTTAGTGGGCGCTAGAAGAATCCGTGGAAGGGAGACTAGGAGTTACCAGCTATAGGTATCTTGTGACTTGAGTGTCAGAAGGTAGGACGTGGTGGTTATCTATAATCCTTGTCTTGTATTCCCCGGATGCGGCGACGGCCAGGTCGGACTTGAGAGATGAGGATTATGTTTATTAGTATGAAATATTGTATGCACAGACAAGCCGAAGTGCAAGGGCTCAATGCCGTTTCTGCGTAACGGAGAACCGCGGGTGTGATAATGAGTGGACCTGAGTTTAGAATACGTTTTCTCTGGTTGCTGGCTGGGTAATCTATTTTAGCCCGACGTGGTTGGCGCACTTGACAGGGACTTGGCTGATTAGCTGAGATCGCTGGTAATTGAGGGAGGGAACATGCCGCTTAGGACCGAAGATATCCAAAGTGCGAAGAGTACTACGATGACGATTACCGTAGTCGGAATTTGCGTAGTAGGTAGTCAGTCACTTGTGATAGTATAAAGTATATTGGTACTCCCGCTAGTATCCGATCGTTGTTATTTCTTCTCCTTTCTCCTTCCTTTGTCTTCTTCTTTCTTGGTCAATATTGCCCAAATATAATACAGTGTTGTTATTGCGACTTCTAATCTTGTGATATCTCAAACTGAGCTTATCTCCATCTTATCAGTACCCTACATTCTATATTTATATACTTCCCGCATTTGTCTATTTCAACCTTCAGTACTCTCCGTGATTAAAGATTCACGTGCCTCTTCCCTCATCTGGATTTTAGAAGATATTTTCAGATTATTTATCTAAGTCAATATCCCCAATTATCACCATATTCACATCACCCCCTCATCTTATTATAATGATCCCCCGGGTTCTTCCCCGCACCGTGGTGCCGAGCTACGCTCGCATCGCCACCGGCTCTGCCACTCCTCGTCTTGCCATCATTCGTTCCATGCACACCTCCTCTAAGAAGGAGACCGTCGCTGCGGTGCCCCCATCGGCTCCTGTGTCCATTGCTCCTGTAGAGCCTCTTTCCGTTCTTCCATTGCCTATGGTTCTTAGAGGGTTGGCTATCACCACAGTTTCCTCATCCAAGTTGTTGTTGCCGCCGTCTTTGTTTTTGATGGATGTTTTGGCGAATTCGGAGAATGTCTTATTTTCACCAGAGAAGAACCCGATTCTCAAAGCCATTGTCAAGAATACATTCTATGTTCACTTCTGTGCTGGCGAGAACAAGGGCGAGATCGAGCAGAACGTTAGAGGCCTGCAGGCTATTGGATTCAAGGGTGCTATCCTCAACTACGCCAAGGAGGTCGTTTTGACTGAGGAGCAGATCAAGACTCTGTCCGACTGCGTCGGCGAGGGTGCTAAGGAGGCCCTTGAAAAGGAGATCAACCCTTGGAAAGAGGGCTGCTTGAAGACTGTGTCCATGGTTGGTCGTGGCGAGTTCGTCGCTCTGAAGTAAGTTGATATCCATTTACACCTTTATATATTTTCAAGATGCTAACCGATCCCTAGGTTTACCGGTGCTGGCCGCCAGGCTCTGTATGCCTTGTCCGAGGGTACCATGCCCCCTCCCGAGCTCACCGCTGCCATCAACGAAGTTTGCGATCTGGCCGTCCAGCGCGGCGTCCGCCTTCTTTTCGATGCTGAGCAGGTTCGTCTGCAGGGTGGCATCGACACCTGGACTCTCGAGTACATGCGCAAGTACAACAAGAAGGACGCCGTTATCTTCGGTACTTACCAAGCCTACCTCAAGAGAACTCCCAAGATTCTTCAAGAGCACCTGGAAATCGGTGCGAAGGAAGACTTTGTGGTGGGTGTCAAGCTGGTTCGTGGCGCCTACATTGATTCTGATCCCAGAGAGATGATCCACGATACCAAGCAGGACACTGATGAATGCTACAATGCCCTTGCGCGTTCCGTCATTAAGCAAGAATGGGCTGCCCCAATGACCGGATCTGGAAAGTACCCGGCTGCCTCCCTCGTCATTGCCTCCCACAACGCCGAGTCCGTTCGCATTGGCCGGAAGATCCTTGCCCAGGGTCAGGCCAAGTCCCCCGTTGCATTTGCCCAACTCCAGGGTATGGCTGACGATGTTTCGTGTGAGTTGCTGGTTCCTAGCGTAGATCCCGAAGCGCAGACGGAAGACCCGGCGAAGAAGCCGGCGGTGTACAAGTATGTTGTTTGGGGTACTACAGGAGAGTGTATGAAGTATTTGTTGAGACGGGCGTATGAGAATAGAGATGCTGTGGAGCGGACAGTGGAGGGGAGACGGGCGATGTGGAAGGAGTTGTGCCGGAGAGCCAAGGCTAGCGTTGGCCTGGCTTAAACATGGGGCTCAGAATAATGGAGTTTGGGGCTTAGAGGGAATTTGTATGATACAAGGTGTTGGGCGTTTGGATTTTGGAATTGGGTTTATATTTTTGGTATTTTTACTACATGGCAATATATTTTTCATCACATCTGGATAATTAAAACTTGTGACTATGTGACTTGCTAGAAGACCAACTACCTTGGTATATTGGAGAAAAATTCCGGGATCCCGGAGCCGAGTTGTGCCTAATACCAGTTATATGAAATCTACTTGGTTAAGAGCGCCAACCACCATCATCATCTGCTATGTTTAGTCTCCTTTTAAGATTTGCCTCATTTCTAACATGCTTCATCATGTTCTATGCAAAAAAGAAAACGATGATGTCATTCTCCATAAAAAATGAATCCCGTAGGAGGTTCGGAGTATCCTGCTGAACAGGAGCACTGGGAATTGAGCCCAATGCGGGGGTCGAACCCGCAACCTTGAGATTAAGAGTCTCACGCTCTACCGATTTCACACCACTTAACCCTAACGAACCCTGA
>LXGU01000133.1:0-19020 GCA_001640685.1 Catunica adiposa
GGGGGGGGGGGGGGGGGGGGGATAAAGGCTACTATTGGTCAAGGCTTGCTGGGTCCTTTCAAATCGGTGATCGGGGTACTCACATTCAGCGAGCCGTGGAGACTAATTGGCCGGGGAATGTGCCGAGATGGAGATTCTATGACGGAGCTGAAGAATATCTGGAACACATAAGTTAGGAGATATCTCCAACGGCTGCACATGATCCATGGAAGTTTCTCCTACAAAATAAGCACACTATATACATTCTGGGAGGGCTAAATTTGCCACCAAGTAGGGGATAATAATATTGGCTCTTGCTTTGAGAAGACGACTAGGTGATCGCAACGTCCACGTGATCTTCCAGATTAAATGGATAACAGGTTCCTCTATATCGAATACACTTGTCTCTAGGGCATACCCACAGGATCTGAATCTGAGTGGCCACATTTTCACCTTGGACAAGTGGACGCATGAAACTACGAAAGCGGACCCATATATTAGAGCATCTTGTTCTCTTGTTGCTCTATGAAATAATTAAATACCGTTTTCGGTCAGGCTCAGCCACCACTGCCTTGTGTTGGGCTTTGCTTCCTTACATTTGCAGCATCCACCTCCCCGGACATATCTACCGATCTTCAGTATGGAGGAAGAATATATACCGTTCGCTTTTGAGACCAAATACAGCCTAGACAACAAATCCCAGCACTTTATGCTCCTATATATTCCTATCTACACGCCTCAGGCGTGTTGGCCTCGTGATATAATTATACTTAATATAGGAGCGAGCCGTGAAAGTAGGTGAAGGTACAGAACTCCTTTGTTGCCCCACCGCATCACTTTTTACGATGTAAATATCGATAGTCCAGATAATTTATATCATAACAGTTAATCTTCTACCGCCTATATGCAAAAAGAAAAGAGAGCCTTCAGGCTACTGCACTGCACAAGCTACCAGATGCCGGGGATCTAGATAGTAACTTTAGTTGATTTGCGATTGAGTCTAGTACAAATTAGGCAAATAACTAGATTATCCCATAGGTCAACCTGCGGATCCACAAGACCTCAAAGATCCATTTATGCAGCCAATCTACACGCCTCCGGGGCTAACAGCACCTCTCAGTATCCTTTTTACTAATATTCATACCATTTTCTTAGACTCGTAACACTAAACCCCATCGTCATCCCCGTATTTTCATTTGGCGGTGACAATTCGCCGCTGCAACCACGGATAGACCGCCAGCGGTATTTATCATGTAGCCTTCCTTCACCTGCACCTATCCAATGACTTGCACCTAGCACGGCCATCCAGTGGGCTCGCCTTATCCCCCCGCAACTACCTGTTGCGCCAATCAACGACACTGTCTAGTGTCTTAGGTAGCAGCCAACACATCGGTTGGTCCAGTAAGGATGTCAAAATACAACGTCGGAATGCATATGGACCTTCGGTAGATTTCTGTTGTCTCCGGGGATTCTGCAGGCTACTCACCGCACTGAGAGGAGTGTTGGGGAAATAATGGCGGGATGAATGGGATTTGATCTGATGGGTGTTATTTCGCGCTGTATATGGTGATGTGGCCGATGTGATAGCAGTTTGATTGAGAGGGATATTCGTATAAGTGGATTTCGTTGTTTATCATGATGGTACTGAGATTTGCATGGATATTTTAGATTTGGATACCTGCGCTCAGTTCTGATGGTGAACCCTGCCTCTGAAGCCTCGGTCTTGATAAGCAGTTCAAAGCACCGCAATATACATACATGCTTCCCATAGTACTGGCTTATAATGATCGTCACGTTTACTGGATATAAGAAATAGTAGTGCAACTGGCGATCTAACTAATATAGATGTCCTTTAGTAGGAAGTCAGACTAAAAACAACTATATGTGTAGATCATACGGTGAAATATATAGCACGGCAGTAGTTGACCAGACTATAGGTTTTCTTCGGGATATATTCTCCGATGTAATTGTGGAGATTCCCGGTTCTGGTTCTCGGAAAATCATTCAGTAGAAAACTGGTCTGGCAGATGCATATTACAGGTTCGGAAAAAGAAAGTCAAGCGGGTGTAAGTCTATTACAGAACGCCAATGCAACATCCACAGACCACTCTCATTAACCATTTGCGATATTGTGACAATATATACTAAATTATCGTCTCATCGTTAGACATTTACAACAGCTAATATACAAGCTTTCCAAGTTCTATTTATCTACAGATGCCATCTCCTTGTTCCTCATTATTCCAAGCCCCTCATCAACCCTACTCTATCAAACCCCCCGCCTACCGTTAACTGAATCTCAATTCAAAGTGAGCAGCGGGTTTATGTGCAATCTCTTTGGTCATGGTGGGCTCTTTTTGGGGCATTATTTCCTCAAAATATTCAGTCATATAGTACTAGATCACAAGCTTGCATGTGATTTTAGTAGAGGATAAAGTTATTTAATATTTGAGTGATATCGATGGCCTTATTCTTTGAAGTCGAGGAGTTGATACTTGCTGGATAAACAAAAACCCATATTTTGATATACAAAGATATTTCACACACCGCCTAGTAAATCTCCGATGCACATCGAAGCTCCTCTCAGTTCGCAAGTGGCCCAATACTCCCCACATGTTCTCTATGTATTACTGCCGTTGCGATCCCCCGTGTGAATAGTTGCATTAGTTACACGCTAGGAGCCAAAGAATGAGGCGGTCGACATATGGAGTGCATATACAGGTTGCATGGACACAACCCCACAAAGAATATCGAGATAACAAGTCGGACTACAAAGGCATGTCACGTCGTGTATCTATTATGCAGAATCTATGAAAGAAGATTCCTTCCTGAGGGAATTCAACAGAAAGGTGCATAGTTCCGGCTTCACCGTCTAGATACTTCTCTCCTAGGAAACCTCACTATATGCAACTTCGAAATGCATCTGCGGTATATAAATCCACCGCCATTTCGCCCCTCTATCGTTCATTGACCACCAGCGGCCGCTACAAGGTGGTCATCGCTTCCTTCGACATGCTGATATCAAGGAAACGAGCTCATGTGTTGTAGATAAACCCCTCGCTACACAAATGGCCCAATAGCAATGTACAACTCTCACAGACCAAGATCTAGCGGCTGGCTCCCACCAAGATAATGACTTCCGTGCCCCGAAATCCTTCCCTTGATGCTTGCTTGTTCCTCTCCAAGGGCCAATGGCAATATCACCAACAAAAGCTAAAGCAACCCTTAAAACATACTATATTTTGGACAAAGAACCCTTGCTCTCAAGCCCCCAAGGGAACTCTGCAATGTCCTTGGAACTAACAGGGTTGCAATCTGACCCGTCACCTTCCCATCACAAAAAGGTAAGGCGCTCTAATTGTTCGAGAAGGCGCCCAGAAGCTTAGGTAGTCGTTAGGCCAGTCGCCCTACCAGCGGCCACGGCGTTCTTCAGTCTTCTGTCTTGGAACGCTAGAACATGCAGAATAGTCACACTAATCCAAGACTATGGGTTTAGGGAGAGTTTTTGACATACTCCTTTCTTCAAGGTGTCATATGTCAAGACAAATTGAAAAGTGCCAAGCTGAGACAATATTCCATATTAATTCTAGTATTATCCTCCACAAAACATGGTTAGCCCTACCTACTCATATTCTATCTGGTATATCCTGTAGACTATTGGCGCCATAATGACATCAAGTCCCTTGGTGTGGCGTTGTAACGGGGCACAAACTCCACAATGTTTTTTTCTCCCTCACCCCGGCATTCACACTTCCTGACTCCTTTGGGACCCAAGTCGGCTCTATCTATCTCCCGGTAGCTCCCCCCCCCCCACACGCCCGAACATGATATATTAACTCTCCAATCGGCACATTTACTCTATTCGTCGACTCCTTCCGAACTAGCCCTGTCACTAAAGACCCCTCGCACCCGGATAGATTCTCAGCGACATGCAGGCCCGTAATTATGGTAGTAAGTACCCGGGCGTTTTATGGCCACACTATCGAGAAGACGGAGAAAGCCGGGGTAGTGGTGTATTTGGTATAGTTGTCATGGAGGCAGAGTTGGGAGCTTTAGGGGATGGAGGTGAGTGCACATGGCAAGAAACGGAGGACACCATAGTTGGTGAAAACTGCTCCACACCGGACGGACATGTTCGTGCTGGGTTATTTGAGCACTAGGAAACCAAACAAAAAATGCCGTGCTTCCGAGAATATGAAATTGGTTTTTTTTTTTTAAAAAAAAAAAAAGATTTATATATATTTCTATCATCTCAATATCATTTGTATGGGATGCTGGTGAGATTATTGTCAATGCCAAGTGTATATATATATGTGTATTAACAACACAGAAGAAGAAAGGATAAAATGCCTGACTGTTATTATCCAATTTGTCCCAAAGGGATTTTTAACCCAGAAACCCCATACAGGACCTTGGGCCCTAAGACGATCCACCTTTAGAGTGATACCTTTTTTTTTAATAGAAATCATGGACAGCTCCAACCGCTAAAGAATGCAGCTGAGTTTGATAGGTGTTGGTCATTGGTGAGCCCAAGTTGGAACTAAGGCTTGCAACAAGTCCGAGATCCGAGCCTGTCGGGTCTGGGACCAGGGATGTGGAGGGAAAAAGAAAGTGAGTATTTGGAATGGGTTATGATCCGGATTGAGCTAGCGGGACATCAGCAATAAATGAAGCGATAGACTACCAGGTACATAGGCCACGGGGGCGAACAGACTAAGAGATAGGGATGTTTAGGTGATGGTATAAGCCTGCGCGCGGGTAGGCTGAGAAGCGAACTAGGGAATGCTGGCTATCAGCATATGGATTTGTGGTTGAGGGCCGTCGATCATGAGGGTGCAAGTAGTCAATCGACTCTGAGCCAAGATACTATATGTAGGAGTAGTATTAAGGTGCCATATATCGAAAAAGCCTTTGAGATATAGCTAGTTTCGGAAACGAGACTCGAGGTATGCTCTGGTATGTGGCCAATCTCCGCCAAAGTATAATGCTACTTGTGATTCAGCCACTCCTGTAAGTACTACTTCCTGTTACAGTTGGGCTTCTAAAGTTTCATCATTGGCAGATGCCACTATCCCATCTTCCTCATGCGACCGTCCTACTAAGGAGCCCCGTTTCTATTTGTAGTCGCTATTTGTTTCGATCGACTGTCTCAATGTCTCACGATCGACACGCTCTCCGAACATCACGAACACCTCTTCTCATCCGACAAACCCATGTGTGTATCATGTTTCGGTCCAACTCTAGTGTGAACTTGAGTCACGACAGCAATGTTACAATAGAGTTTCCCACGGCGACAGTCTCAGTCCATTGCCAGAGAGAGTGGAGTTTCGATCATGTTTCAGGCAAGCCAAGAGGGCCGAGTTTCATGGTGGCACCTTTAGGTATCATTGGCTTGAAACAAATAAACCTCTGGGGGCATTTGATGGGAAAACAACACACAACGGTGCTGTGATCGTCGAGATCTATAGTGCCACGCCCGAGTTTGGTCTGGCAGATATCAACGGCATCTCGGGCGCATTATGGCGTATGGTATTCCCTAGTTTATTAGAGAAAACTTGGAGTGTTTTCGGGGGTGCTCTCGGGGCTTACCGTGTGTAGTATTTCAATCGCTAGCTAATCTTCTCTATACCCCGGGGCCAGATAACTTACCGAAAGAAGGCAGTTTTGTGCTGACTTATACTGACATAATTACCTAGACCTTTCATGGTATGTCCTTCACAGCCTTGGAGGCCACTAGATTTGTTTCAAGGGATAAGGCAAAGAAACATTAATCCTGGATGTGATGACCTCGTTCCTCTCATGATAACAAGGAATATAAACAGAATAGTGACAATTTCCCTTTCGAGTTATCTTAGAGCATGTCACAATAGCAGCTTGCTCGATTACCTTTTTGAGCTTATTCCCTATTCCAGTCTAGCTCCCCAGACGCCACCTTCAAGCCAGTAACAAGCATCAGGAGCCATCCATCTACACTGAGTATCGTTAACAGCATCACAATTCCTACATCGCAATGTATTGCTGTTGTGTATTCTCGGACAAAAGAAAGGCCACCGCTTTAATGCCCCTTTGCTAGCCCTACGGACGTAATGCACCGGAGAACAATGCCGCTTATGGATATTAGGCGGCTGAACGAGTTGTGGGATTTAACTTAGTGTTTAATGCAAGGGGAAATATGTGGGCAGATTTAAGAAAGAAGGTGTGGCTAGTGGATCAAGAGAATCCGACAAGAGACATAATGGATATCAGGTAGTGTCTGTTTCAATATTCAAATTACGTGATGTCAGCAACTATTGGGGCTGGAAGGGTCGTTGGGGTAATGGCCGGAATTAGTGGGCCAATAGTTCCGTGAAGAGGTTAATTTGGGTTACCACATTTTGGGAATATCCTGCAACTTCAGCGTATTTATGTTCTTCCTGGAGTACCAGAGAGTTTAAGAGTTAGCCACCGCTAGTAAAACCAAGACAAAGACCATCTCGTGATATTGGACGTGTCAAAAGCAAAAAAATAAATACAAATATAAAATATAAAAACACTCAACCTGCCCGCCCATTCAGTCCACTATCTCGCCGGCAACTAAGTATGTAGTTGAACGACTCATATTGTAACTATGCTCACCTGTCGGCACGGACTAAGTTCGTTTCGATCTTCCGGTATATCTGACCCTCGTCCGTTGCACTACAACCCTTAGTTACTTTAACTACTAAGGCGTCCTAAACCCTTCCACGAGGGCTGCTAAGGAGATGCTACATTCAAATTCCCCAGTATATAGGCAATTCGACCGCTAAAGTTTGACCGGGAAATGCCGGTAGTCTTGATCCCAAAGTAGTATGTGGGTGTTTATCCAATATGCATTTAACTAATATAAAAGCGACTTACAGTGGCCTACTAATTTTCACTGGTGTCATATTGATGATAATTAGCAACCCCCCCCCCCCAAAAAAAAAGGCAATATCTGTTTAAACTCTATAAGGAGATTCCACAGGAATGTACAAATCGCGATATTCCGATCTCAAGTTTGTGTATCGACGGAAGTACGGCACTTAGATCAATCCTATGCATACACGGACTTTTCTAATATTACATGGTTAATGGAATTGCTCTTGAATTGGCAAAGATGGCCATGTACCCATGGCTAGTTAATCGGATATCGACAGATACAAGTCCAAGTGCTGTAGAAAACGACAGTAATTGGCTATGTGCATCCTGTTCTAAAGGCCAAGAGTCTTTGCCTATAAAAATGCGATACCCATGTCCCCCAGTAAGTCAGATATATAACACTCAACAAGGCCCTTCAAACCGCTGCTCTATCGAGTATTAATCGCTATCCGAGTGTCAGGTTGCTAGAATGAGACAGGACGGCATGGTTCTGGGGGGATATTATCGGCGCCAGGAGATCCGTGATATTTTTCAGAGCTTGGCTCTGTGCCCCTCCCAAATGGTTCTTGCCGAGACGTTGGCTTCGATGGAGAGATGCCAACGGGGTATTGGAGATCTTTATCGGCTGGGTTTTTGGGTCATGGGAGTCAAGGGAAGTACCTGGCTCAGATTAAGATGTGGGGATCAAGGGTGACAATTCTGCTTGAAGTTACGGTGGGAGCAGGACGCTAGAGGTATGCCCGAGGCCGAGGAGGAACCGGCACTTAGCTGAGAGTTAATTGTATTCAAGTCGTATTAGAGGTGGCGAGGTTCAACCGATTTGCGGGCCCGACAATAATTGACATTGGTGTCAGCCACCGGTGATGTTTGCCATATAGATTTGGCATAGACAGGCATAAAAATGAGGTGTGAACAACTCCCGCAAGTGTACCTAGTTCATTCCTTATTGCCACAGCTCTATGATCCAGACGCAAAATTACGGCCGCACCATCCTGTGCCCCGATACATCTTGATAGCAACCTAGTCTTCTCTCTCAAATCTGGATATTGTGGGGTCATAGATGAAAGGGCCTGAGTTGGCAGATACCTAGGTATACTCACAGATGTCTTGAAATCAGGGCTGGACCTCCATGATGTTTTTCTTTTTTAAAAATTTAAAAATTTAATATATGAAGGATACACAATAGAATGCTGCATTGACATTGTTGATTACCATGAGTGGTTAGACTGCAATATCTATACAGCGTCCTGGTGTTACAGACTAGACCTTTGGAGTTGAGAAAGTTACTGACACTTGGCGGCTAGCATCATGGCTTGAAAGCAGGGCCGTGTGGTCAAAGAACACGGGAATCTCCAAGTTGAGAAACCAGAGTGGGCGAAATCCAGCACCAAGGGACAATCAGGGCGTGGCTTCGGAGCACGTACAGTTGAAACAATTACTGGGGTCTTTGGGACACACTGGCAGATATGCAAGAGGGATTGTGGATCTTACTTGCAGGGTGGAATACCGGCCTCCATGTGTCTGGCGAGATCTATTATTGGACTTGAAGAACCAAAGTTTGTGTATGGCAACCCACGCTTTGAGGTCTGGGGGTAAAAAACATAAGAAAAAATTGCGCCCCCACGCTGTTTGTTGCAGGATATCGAGAAGTAAGGCTTACATTCAAGTGCCCTATGGCTGTTATATGGTGGCAAAGAATCACGAGATACAAATTCCACCAAATATACAATCTTGCGTGTCATTATGCTAAAAGTTCTCCATCGATATGTATGATGTTTAGGTATAAGGTAGTATCACCGTAGCTAGTAGCAAGCAAATGGTTGGCGCGATAATTATACACAAGGCTGTAAATCGGGTTAATCGTCGGAAAATATGGACGGCTGCAGACACAGACAATATCCAGATCATTAGGGCAGCCGATATAATTACTGGACTATGGATGCGTAGGCACATATTAGTTTCTACTTGTTAGATCTAGATGGTGATAAATATCAGTATGTGGCTATCAGTAGATCAGTAAAGAGAAGGAGGTTTCTCAATAGGAGAGCCAATATGGAGACTCTATGGACACATAGTGACATAAAACGAAGTGGGACATTCAGATATCGCACACGTGTGTCAAATTAAGGCGAATTTAGCGTGAGTTCTTCCAAAGGCACCGTAGTGTTGAAGGCTGTCGGATAGCCAGTCTTCCGGATATCCTGTGTGCATGTCCGCCTTCGTACTGTACTCATGTTAGTATTTTATTGTGTATTTCACAGTGCTCAGGCTATTGTCAGACTACGTTCCATGTCACCCACAACGCTCCCACTGGCTGTATTCCTTGTACTATATCAACAGCACATATACGGGCCTAACACCATTTGAGACCCCAATCCGCCACCCAGCGTTACATATCCTCATATCAATGGCTACCCTGTCCCTATGTCCTTCATCTCGGAATCTTAGCAAGACCGACAGTCTGGTCAAATCTCTTTCTTACAGAACCTTACCCGCCACCCTCCACTGCCACTAACACATGGTATTTACAAGTGTGGAGTTTAAGAATCAGTGAGTTCTAGGCCTGTACTAAGGCCTTAAGGAGAATCCTATCTTTGTCTCAGGGCACCTTAAATGCGCCACTTTAGACAGGCCCAAATCCCCACCCACTCTCAGCTTGAGGCCTGATGAATTTTGCTTTCCCTGGAAGAAATCCAAGCTACAAGCTTCTTCCCATCAGCCAATAAGAAACATAGAATCTCTCCTGAGTCAGCATGAGTCTCTTATGAGGCGTCGGTACTTGGGAGACCTGGTGAGACTTTACCACCATAAATATCGGAGACATCACTGTTTTGGGAGTGGGAGTGGGAAGGCGATCACGGCAAAGGTACAAAAGACAGTGCCAAGCATCTTCGTTGAAATTGGCGAGGACATATGACGGTTGATAACAGACAGGAAGCCTCCGGATCCTTTCTTCTGTCGGCATTTGTTTAAATAAACTTATGAAGACATTCGACATGGACTTGTAGAGTCTTCCCACATCACGGCGCAATATTAGGTGGATTAAGGTGTTAAGAGTTGTCTCAGTCTATTATCTTGGCATTTAGGTTTACAGGGCCATAGTTAGTACACATATGACGCTGATGGCCAACCAAGTATACGTAGGGCTATTTCTCAAGCCTACAGCCATTCTTTAAAGTCCTGTCTATTCTCCGTATATCCAATCTCGTTCTTGCAAAAGAGGAAAGAATTTCTCACCGGCAATCCTTATGCCTTGCCCGATTCCTCTGTCCTCTGCGAATCGATGTTAGCCTGAAAATGATGTCGATCGCAGCCATACCATATGCCATGGGTAACAATAGAAATACAGTAAATAGTAATTTGACATGCGGCTAAGGCAAAAATTCATGTTATGCCAGACGAATTTATGGGCGCTTTTTGGTGTCATATTGACATAGTTATACTAGTAAGGAGACATCCTCGCACGAGTCAGTCGATGTGGGGAAATGGATACCAGCGCATATGTCATAGGGCCCCGTATATGTTATGGCGCCATGATGATGAATTACCAATAGTCCAGCTCATATTGATTAGTGCCATTGTAAAATATAGCGCTATAAGTTTGACTTTTCCCCTCAAAAAAAAAAGGTTTTTTTTTTAATAAGTACTTCATTTGTCAGGAGAGTCTACTCTCCTTCACGGAATCGTGCACCAAATCCTGTTGCACTCGTTGCCTCTCTCGTACCTTAATCCGCCACGGCGAACAGACACATGAGAGTCCAACAAGAATATCTCTAGAACAATGACGATCTCTAATCTCCTTAGATCTCGCTCCATCCTCATGGTCAAATCACTGTTACCAAATGATATATATGCCTGAGCGCTTTCCCATATCCATATTTCCCAAGGTCGATGGAGAAGCTAGCTCCTTGGCTCCATCGCCAGCGTATCCCACCCAGACTTGATAGCCAGATTGTCGACGGGCGTCGTGGCAAGCTTCATCGTGTTTCTGGAGGCCGCTTACGGAGCGATCGGCAAGCAGATCACGGGGTCACTGGGATATTCGGTTGAAGTAGCCGCTAGTATTGACCGCCAAAAAGACTGTGGGTGGGTCGTTGTTCCAATATGGCAACCAGATCGGTCGATTACGAGGAGAGTAGAGGGAGAGGATGTAGTTGGAGTGATTTCCTGGGGGGCATATTGGACCTTTGGGACTATACAAAGTTTCATATTGATGTTATACAAATTCGTTTCTCTTACAATCGCCCATCATCACATGAATCTAAAACTTGCTTATTTCCACATAATGTTCTCAGACCATTCTTTTTTTTTTATCAGCCCTTCTCGTAGCATCCGGTACTCGGAATCCTCCACTTTGAAACCATCAAATCTTCCTTCCCCATTTTCAAATCTACAACCTTGATTTCCTGATGTCATGTCTCCCACTTCCCACCTTCCAGTGTTACATTGGAACACCCCCATCTAATGTTATCCTGTTCTAAATCTCTCACTCTTCTCATGCTCATGCACTCTTTCCCCCTCTCTATCTTACTCCTCATGGTATGCTTTGGTTCGTCTCTATCCATTCTGAAGATAACACCGTAGAATCATGGCCGCACGAGCAACCCCACTTGTTACGATGCACACCCGTGGAAATTACGGACGGCCCCCGAGTACTTGGCCAGCCTAGAAGATGCGCGCGGGCTCGTTGTCCTTGGTATATATCTCAGATCTGAGTAGGGCGTCAATGCGACAGTAGGTTGTATCTTGGTGGAAAGTGACAAGGGTCACATCTTATGGTTATTCTTGTTGGCTGGGCCAAGGATATCGGAGGTTTGCATATTGCCATCAGTGGTTGAGGTATGATTTGGTGATTTTGCGACGACTAGCGACATATTACATTTAGGCTATGATTATTTTGTCGCGAAGACGTTATAATCAGGATTGAGTAAATTGGCTACCTTCTTTATTTCTGGTTTGCTCCAATTTGTTAATCCCGTAGATGGTCTCCCAACCACGTGCAAGTGCTTGATCTTCGTATCCCATGAGCCAAATATCTGGTATCCGAGCATAATTAAACGCTCCACGCTATGATGTCTATCACATGCTACCATTCTTAAACCCTATAAGCTGTGCCAAGACTTTCGGAATGCCTACCGGACCCTCGAACCCCTCCAAGGCCTATGTTGTCGGTTTGCTTTTCAGGTCTTCCCCCATCAGATCCTTAGGATTCGGCTCTGGTCGCCTTACTTTTGATTGTCTACAATCACTTTGGCTAATTTCCCCCAAAGTCTCCTTGTCTTCCATCCTTTCACCACTTGACCCACCATCATCCTGTCGCCTTATGGCCGCCCGCCGTCATGTGTCAAGCTTCTGCAATATGCCGTAAAGATTGGGATTTGAGCCGCTCATTGAGTAGACTCGGCCTTGTCCCAAAATTAGATTCCGAAACTACGGCCATGGGAAAATAGGCCTGCTTAAAGAAGCTATTCGGAAAGGGTTGGTTGAGAGTCAATGAACACCAAAAACATTTTATCAGAGCCACGAATTATGGGTCAATACACGAAGAATTCGAGTACGATTGCGGGGTGCAGAACCCACAGAGATATCCTAAATGTCTTATCTCACAATACAAAGTTGGGGCAGGAACACATCACGGACCTGCTTGGCCCTCATGCTGCGATCTGATCTCTATGGAGAGAGGCCAATGTAACCCTAATATACCACAATCGTGTAAGTCAAGACCCTAATTAATATTTATTATTCTATCACATTTTTGCAAGTAGCGTATTATTACATAGCTGAGACATATTGTGAGACTATCTATGTTATTCTGCAGGAAATTCTTCAAACTGTCTCATCCAGGGCCATGCTTACATTTGTATCTTGCGGAAATTGCCGTAGACAGACTACCAAGGCGAAATTTCTTACAAAAACATGTATCCCATTTTCAGGAAGGCCGGAGATCAACATGACAATCCCTTCAGAATATTTGGGATAATATCTAGATAGGCTAAGAGCTCGACTACGCAAATTTGAAATTCGAGTCACTCCTGCCTTTTGCCTTAGAGGGAATCAACACGACGTACAAACTAGTCCCCAGCTTCAATATCCCATGTCAATGACACCCAGGATGTTGCAGCTCAAATAGATGTACAATGTGATGACTGTAACAAATGAACATGTCAATCACAAGATCGTGGTTAACCAAGACGCACGCATCCCCTCCCCCCAAAAAGAACAAAAAAAAAAAAAAAGAAACCTCCGCCTAACATCGTTTGAACTCTGGATATGGTAGCCCATGTCCCATGTCTGGAGATTGTGGTTCGCTTGACTATTATATTGATTAAGCGTGGAAACTAGTGAGTCGAGAAAACAAGTCACGAGTACCGCTATTAGTCTTTGAACCTACGGAGAGTTTCAACGTGAGGAGATATCGTTTCAGAATTTCAGAATCTCTGGCAGGAATAATTCCGTGGTTCATGATGCTTGCTGTAAGTGTCTTTTGATTGCGTGTAGGCGTGGGTATCAGAAAACACTGTAGTCTATGAATAATTAACTGGTAAGCAAGGTATAATCGTCAGTTTGCGCTTGGGCTTTCAGTGGTTCACGACGCGCTGGCCGAGATGTTCCCAGTGCGTCTCTTTAACCCCTACAAGTGTTTCGACAGTCAGTGTGTGAGCTTGAAACAAAATACTGGCTCCTGTATGTCTGAGGGACATGTCGATATTCTCAAAGGTAGTGTCGAGTCTAGCAGGGTACTTTGTGTAGATATCGGCAGCATTGGTACCAAGGGACATTGTAGTCTGGTAACTACTTGTACATCAAGTACTTTATTTTATTTAGTTTTATACTGCAAGCCAAAACATGGTTCCAGGCATTCGACACTTGTTACTTGTGATGAAAACCAGTTTTCATGTCTCCAAATCCACGATTTCCACTGGCCAATTTGCGAGTTTTATATGGAGGCATTCGACCTGCATCTCGAGGATCAAATCCTGGCCTTAAGGATGAGGGTGAGGAGAACCCTTGGGCCAACAACACATTTTCGACACTCTGGCCCTTCTCAGTTTATTCCAGAATTACCTAAACTATCACCTTTGTTTGACCGACTCGGGCTCTCTGTCACAATGATAGCTCACTTTAAACTTAGCCGGCTCTCCAATTAGTTTCCTTCTTTAGCTGTATAACACTAGACTTGACACCCGCCTAGTAAATTGACATCTCCCTTGTAGCTTAAATCCCATAGCACTAGACATGCAGCCTGGATTTAGCCAAGAACCCCCGTCTTAATTTTAGATCCATTAATAGCGGTCTGGAGTCGCAAAATATTGCATATGAGAGGGATTAAGAGCTTTCAATGTAGATAATCAAGACGCTTTGTCATATATAGCTAGTACAGTAGAATCGGGCAACCTTTAATATTTCGGGAGCTGCTGCGCCGAAAACAAAAAGAAGAAACGGGCGTATAGTCTCTAGGAAACTGAATGGAGCTTACATCGGGGAGCCCGCAGAATGACGGTGACCGGGAATATAGACTGAATATTGATCCCAAATTCAACATAAGGCGTAGCCTGCGTCTTGCCAAGTTGAACTGTAAGAACTTGAACGTGGTTGGGGAAGCCTACCGAGCATTAGGGTTCTTGAATGGGAAGGGAAAAGAGACAACTTTGTCGGGCGAGCAAATCTGTTATGAACCATGTTTTTCTTGGGGAAAAGCAAGGAACTGACAATCATCAGGATCAGGATCGTGACATTTAGCAATCACTATTGGTGACCAGCCAGTGGGACAGTGGCAGTGGCGGCTTTCGGACTGGCTGCTAGGTATAAGCCACCGTGGTCTTGTTCCGTGGCTAGTTAGGCCATGTTGCCCTCTATAATTCCGCTGCCAGACCAAGGGAAGGAATAACGGATAGCAAGGCAAGACTCGATATTGATTGACAGCGGCTTGATCTTGGAGATAATTTCTAGTCTCATGCAGCCAGGAAGACCTCGTGATGTTCCTACTTTGCAACTTGAGGCTCTCACCGAAACTTCTGAGCCCATTAGCCAGATGCAAATCTAGGCGTCATTGTCGCGTATGCATGTTAATATGCAATATGATACAAGTTTGCAATTCTATCATATTCCCGATATGACCACATGCCTAAATTCTAACAACGCACATCACACATATCTGCATACGGCCGTTGTGAATACTTCTGTGTACAACCTGGCACCTGATTGCGACACTATGATTGGCTGTCGGTTTAGTTTCGTCACGACCGCTGCTTCCCATTCGTCCGCCCCCCCCCCCCCCCCCCCAGGCAAGACCGCGATTTTCGCAGAAGGCCTCTAAAGCCAAGCTAGAAGGCTTCTAGTGCAGTGCCGGTGATATACTCTGCCATGATAAAAACACCGACGTTCCATTATGAATCGATTTGGATCCCTTTATCTTGCTACTATACAACAGGGAGGAAGCTGGAGGAGAAGGTCAAAAGGACTCACGAAGTAACGCTATATATGGAATCACGATGTACTAAGGAACGGGGGACAGCGGTTTTGCAGAATTTCTGGGCTGCATTAGTTGTGTGTGGCTGCAGTGTGATTTCAGCGGAGGGGCTAGCCCTGGAACCAAGCATGGGCTTGTTATAAGATAGTCTAGCTGGATGACGCGGCGCTGGAGTGGGGGCCCTGGATATGACGGAGTGTGACGAGCGGCGAGAGAACTATGTGATAGTGGACAACAATGACGAGGGGTATGTGTGAACCGGGGGTTTGGCTACTGGGTTTTGTCACCCGTTCTACATCGAATTCTTGGAAATAAGAGAAGCATGATGGAATAATCTGGAGGGTTACGTCCTGAAGAGCAAGATAGAGGCGGGGAAACTTGGCCACTGCTTTCTTCGTAAATCTGACCAACCAGCGTTCACAATATTTTCCCCGAGTCTATATAACGAGAACCATGGTGGTATACTATTTAGGAATATTATTAGTTGAGCTGGCCTGTCTTGATGGCTGCATGCCTTAGGTGTCTTGGTCGAACCGGATGTATCCTCGCAATGGGCCGAGAAATAACCAGGGCTTGTATGCGCACATGTGGTTATAAGATAAAGCCCAATTTTGGCATACGTCCACACTTCTCAGCCATGAACTTCCGTAAATCATCTACAGGCGAGATGTTGATGATCTTGCCAAAGTTTGGTTCTTCCTAACTTACGTGTATTACGACTGTTGATACGTAACATACCATAGATAAAGTTAAAAAAAAATATATATATATATATACTTGAAACATGAGGTGGCCGGGCGGATGAACTATGGAAAGACGTTTCCGAACTTGAGCCGGTCCCTTGCAGAAGTCCGTTCTCGCAGCTCTGTTCTCAGTATTCGAGTGTCTTTGTTCTTAGACGGAAATGCGTTCATGATCAATACTGACGCCCAAAGCCAAGACGCTTATCCAGATACGGTAATCGAGCCTCCATAGTGTGTATTACCTCGACATACTAGTCGGCATCTTAGGATACCGTTGGAGAAATCCCCCGATATCCATGAACCACTATTCATATTCTACGCAAATTAGCGGGAGACCGATATGAGACCTAAGTTTATACCACAAATAGCATGGCTGTAAAAGTCGACATGATATGATGAGTGGATATTGGCCTATGATGTCTTCCACATGTGTCTTATCTTTGTTAGGGCCACAGTCTAAGGTCATGTTCCAACCCATAATACGAACTTCTCCACCTCATGATAATCAAAAACTCTACGGGCGTTGCTCAAAAATCTGGAGACACATACGTCTTTCGTACCAAACATTCTACGCAAACCCAGCCATGGTCACGCAAGTACCATGGATATGGGCTTCGCGGTCACCCGTATCTGACGTCTTCTGTCACTTCTGTCTACGATCTCACAATCTTTGTGCTGTCCCGTTTCTTAGACCTTGGACTCTCAACCCACTTTCCAGCCCACTTTCCAACCCAACCCACTTCCCACACTTTTAACCATCTGACTTATGCGTCAAAGTTCAACTCGTGGATCGGAACGAGTGATTTTATGTCAAATATGTTGGTCTTTTCTGGGCCAAGACGTACGGACAATTAATGCAGGGTCCAATTTCAGGTCTTCTCCGCAGTATAAGCCACCCTCGTCTCATCCAAAGGTCTTCTCCCAAACAAATCATGAATAACAGAAGCTTTGGCCAGGTTCCTTGTACACGCACACATTATACATTCAGCCTATCTATCTGGACCAACATTACCCCCATGGAAATTATACCAAGCATAACCAGGGTCCTTTGGGTATTTTGTGCCCTTGTCTTGAGGAGATTGTAAGAGAATGCCCGATTTGTCCTATGCATATTTCCTTCTTCTCCTACTTAACGTCCTTTCCCACTGCCCTGTGCATAGTTTGTTCACAAAGTTCGGCCCCACCCTCCAACCTTTTGTCATCCTACCTGTGCCTAATACAGCATTATGACCTATGCATCGCATATTATAGGGTAGGGTAGGGCTTCGATATCTGTTCTTCTTGGAGTCTGTTGGGTAGTTCCTCATCGATACTTGACGGGCTTTGGTCTTGGGTGGAGAAGAGAGGAAGAGGGAATCTATGGGTTCAGATATACACGGGCCATCAACTTCACAATGCAAATGGTTTTCTCAGTGACTATGATTTTGCCTTGAGAAAAGAAAAAGAAAAGGCACACAGTACACATAGATATATAAGCTCAAAATTGCACACACTTCACGATAGTATCTTTGAGCCTCGTGTCCGGATACTCGACTCAATTACGCTTAAGCGGGTGGATCTAGTATTCTTCAGCTCTCCGGCAAAATACAAACAAAAGTTCACGGAACTTTCCATTGAGAGATCCACTCTGATCTATGCTTAAGCTTGAGAAAAGCAATTAAGTGATTTTCTTCCTGGACCTCTCGGCAAACGGGAAATTTTGCCGCCATAGGCGTAAACATAGGTATTTATGGTCTTAAGATAACAACGATCATATATATATATAGCAGATGAAGAATTACAACAGAACCCAGTGTTTGAGGCTCCCGTGTGCGCAGATGCCCTGTAAAAGACTGTATTTTGCTTTTGATTGAAGATTAACATAACGCCAAGCAGTAGAGAACATGGAATGGGCTGCTTAGAACAAGATAACCGTGACGCTTTCAGTGGGGAATGCAAACAAGCAGTACCTTACCTTCCATCGAGGTTATTCCAAGATATCCAAGAAGAATAGTTCATATTATGAAGACATCAATGGGAGGCCCATATGACGGTTAACTTATATTCGACACTCTACGCAAGTGTAGCGAGACCCAGTATTTATAAACTAGCACTCATACGCGATTTATTGGTCTGCAGAAAAATACTGGAAAGTGATATAGAGCTTAGTCGTATAAGTTGCACTTTGAAAGCGGCAAAATCCTGCTTCTCTCCTCTTAATCGAATCTAATATATTATCATGCAAGTGCGGTGTTTATCCCCTCGTTAACCAACTCCGCTCCTGGCGCGGAATCAAGAAAGTGCATTAAGAAAATGAAAGCATTAGCGCTCAACTACCGCCTGCAGGCAACCCACGTCCGAGTGCAACCCCGCCCTCACCGTCCACTCGATCCACCCAATCCACCCAATCCCCAACCCAAGTCTCCATACGACCTTACCTGCTTATGTACTTGCTTACAACACTGTTTGCGCCCTCTGTTGCCCTGCTCGTGCGTCTTCGGAACATGCACATTCGCGTCCCGTACAGAACTCGAGCATCTTGATAATCCCTTGCCACTAAGGCATTAGTGGGAGATTTAGCAAGATATACATCGCTATCAATACCACCTTTTCTTCGGCTCCTCGCCCGCAGAGAGGGGACTGTGGGTAACCCGCAGCGACGCAATCGTGCGTTTGTATGCCGACTTCCATGATGCATAGGTCTCAGTAGCGATCCAACTAGCCAAGTTATCAAGATTTGGAAGGAAGCATTAGTGCCAATTAATCGTAAAGAGCACAAATTAGGGCTATATAACAACGCTGATATTAATAGAATACGTGTATCCAAATTATTCGATTGGCTGGAAAATGGTCGCAATGCATGTAACGTTCCTCGCGGCATTGGTGACTAGCCCTCGGTGTCGCTTTTATGAGATCTAATGTTGCGTTCCGCCTTGCCCTATAAAGATGGTGATTTTTTTTTTTTGGAGGGGG